>OMPJ01010549.1:0-21080 GCA_900312935.1 Carapus acus
ACCCGCCTTTCTCGAGTTATTCAAACCAGGTCATGGCCTTGCACGTCTGTCTGCAGTGCCATTGTTGCTGAGCAGATCTTTCAACAGGGATTCATCGCAGCTGCCTCAGTTTTGTTCAACCATTGCTGGGGAAGTAACGATACTTTTGTCCCATTTTGTTATTGGTGCCAGATGGGATATTGGGATATTTCTCATGTAAAAAAGATGAGCCCTCCACATTTTGATCAGAATCATACATCACATATTTATCTATTCATTTTACAATTTGTGCACAGATGAGCCGTAAAAACTCCAAGTTTCTTTAATCAGCGCAATTCCAAGGAGGAAACGATCACTTCTGCAGCATTTTTGATAATGCAGCCAATCCACAAAGTCATCGATCCTGCCATTCTCCTCTTTAACTTGTTCTGCCACCTGCTCCTTTATGCCAGTTCCTTTCCTGTTGATGAATAAAGTCAGGCAAGCCATTTATGCACCTCACAGGCAGAAAAGGTAAACCTTAAAATGTCATCGACAGACGCCATTATCAGGCGTGTTTTGTTATTTACAATTGTACTCATATTGTTCTGTGTTGTCTTTTTGTAAACCGCAGATAAAACATAAACTGGGACAGACCTTTTGCACAAATGGGTTTATTTCTAAAGCATCTTCAGATTTGCATTCACACGCTCATTAAAATGATGAGCTATGTCAAATAAACAATAGTTCCCCCGATTACATGTCAATGTTGCTTACATTCATTGCTGGAGAACTGCATAAGGAGCACAATGTCTTTTTGGTCATCTTCAAAGTATTCCCGCCACCACCCAACCACATCCTCCACTGCAAACAGTGTTTGTAGGGCACTGCTTTCCTCCCCTGAGTTGCTGGATTGTTTGCCAGAACCTCCTCAAGGCGCACCGATAGTCAGGTGGTGATTGGTTGACAGCTCTGCCCCTCCGAGACATGCGGCCGGAGGTCAGATGAAGCAATTACAAAATCAATCATTGATCATCCGGCCAAGGGTGTACTGGTGCCAAGTGCACTGATGGACACCTTTATGTTCGAATGTGGTGTTTGTTATTGACAAACTGTGACGAGCACAGAAGTCCGACAACAAAACACAGCTCAGGTTCAGGTCAGGGGGGGGCGCTCCTCCCAATCACACCCCTCCAGGCACTGCTGTCATTGCCCACGTGGGTGTTGAAGTCCCCCCAGCAGAATGATGGAGTCCCTATATGGCCCATATGCTGAAAAAACAGTGTCACTGAAACAACCTGACCCCAGGGACGCAACCCTCTCGTTCGCCAGGGCGAACTTCAACACCTGACCTGACGGCAGAGCTGGGGGGCTACTTGTAAGCCCACTCCAGCTCACCGCTTCTCATCGAGGGCAACTCCAGGGTAGAGGAGAGTCCAGCCTCTCTCAAGAAGTTGGGATCCAGAGCCCAGGCTGTGCGTAGAGATGAGCCTGACTACCTCTAGTCGGAAACGCTACTCTTGTATGCACTTGTTTACAATGTTGCGGTATCTGAGAACTCACTATACTTAAGGTTAAAAGACATTTAAAATTTGGTTTGTTTCATTGTATTGGAGGAGCAGAAAGACTATGTCCACCTGTGTTGTGACATTTAAAACTGTTAATCTGAGTGAAGGTAGCACACTCTGCCAGAAAATGGGGTCGAGTCCCACTGCTTGGCCTATTTAAATACAAAAGACATTGGTAGCAGTTTGGGAAATTGAAGAGAGATCATGTTTAATGTATTTACTCAAAAGAATACAGGTAACCCAATTTTCTCTATAGTCAGAGTTAAAAAAAAAGAAAAAAAGGAATATGGAAGGAGTGCAACCTCTTTCTTTTTCTGCCCTGAAAAACCTGTGGCACTTGGGGTATGTCAAAGTGTGTGAGCACTTTAGGCGGTGCAAAAGAAATTATTCAAGTTAGTTTGTTGTGTCGGTAAACACTTAATCACTGAACTATAGATAACTACACAAACCTTGAATTCATAACTTACCATAAAGAACAAAGTTAACATAGGCAACAGGGCTAAATGATGGAGAGATCTGGAAATGAATACTGCAACCCCTCTCTGTGGTTTGTATAGAATTCATTTATCAAAATTTCCCCCTTTTTGTTGGCTTCACTTTGGATTCTTGCATGTTGTACCATCTTTTGTGACTTAAATTTGCCTCATTATAATGACCTATAGGGATTGAAAATAATACACTGAAGCATGCAGTGGCAATGGCTCAGTCCTCCAAGATGCAATATGGCTATATGTTGCAATCTAGTTCAGTATGGGAACCATGATAGCTCCAGCTAATCCTAACCTGGAGTTTATCAGTGACGTGTGAAATACAAAGAAACAAAACTGGCCTGTGACGGGAAGGAATGTGGGCTAGCTGACCGTGGGCTTTCAGGCTGGCTGGGTCTGATCTTTGCCCCGGCGAATGAGGCACACGGTGCTTGTACTGCAGATGTTCCAATCCAGTTCTGATGTGAATTCCAACATATGATTGAAATTCCGCGCTCAATTTCAGAGTTGTATTCCTTGATGACATGCTCATACAACAGTTGCTCCCTCATGCCCACATGCTTCCCCACCTGTTCCTGGTTTACTAAATTAAGTGATGGTGATAGCGACACAAACAGTGACGCTATCACCGGCCCAGGCCTGGTGGTGGCCACACCTCCTCACCACGATGAAAACCAGTCCAAAGCAATGTAGGACAATATTAGACAAAGTGGAACCCCATTATTCCCAACAGTTATTGAGAGTGATATTGTTTTTCTCCCGACAATGAACACACACAAAGCACACACCCGCTTTTCTGGCAGTCAAGATACATACATCATTGGAAAATCATTTCGACACGACAGCGTGCTGACATTGTCAGTACTCAGTTGAAAGATTTTTGAGTAAGAGAGCTGGACAATGCGACCAGAAAGATGTCCAATCTGACAGCTGACAGCCAAGTAAAAAGTTACTTTGTGCAACAGGCCTGATGATATCATCTTGAACCCAGACGATGTGAATTCGATCTGACACTACTGCTGAAAGCATCAAAATGTGCTTTTGCAAGACATTAAATCCCACTGAGGCTACATTTATACTGCAGCCAACAGTGAATGTTACTTTTTGCTCATATGTGAGACATATTCAAGTTTGTTTGTTTGTTTGTTTTCCAACAAATGAGTTTTTCAAATATCACCCAGGCCTCCTTTACATGTAACCCTCAGATAGGCCCACATATCCATTGTTTTTCAATCCGACCTCAGCCTCCAAGCAATTCACCTCACCAGAAGTGGAATTAAGTGGAAGTAGAATGGAAGTAGAATGAAGAAGTAGAATGGAATGGGAGATTGACCGACGGACCGCTGCAGCA
This sequence comes from Carapus acus, assembly GCA_900312935.1. Classification (NCBI taxonomy): domain Eukaryota; kingdom Metazoa; phylum Chordata; class Actinopteri; order Ophidiiformes; family Carapidae; genus Carapus; species Carapus acus. Next base: position 3,366 of record OMPJ01010549.1, read on the forward strand.
GAGGCAGTGATGCAGTTGATTTATCGGTCCGTCGCGGTGAAGAAGGAACTGAACTTGAAGGCCAAGCTCTCTATTTTTTCTATTCTCTATTTCTCTTGATCTATGTTCTTACCAGAGCAAATTGAGGTGGCATCTTTTCCAGATGCCTCCTGGACGCCTTCCTAGGGAGGTGTTTCGGGCATGTCCTCTTGGGAAGAGGCTCCGCGGAAGCCTTAGGGTTGTCCCAGAGGAGCTGGAGGAGGTGTCCGGTGAGAGGGAAGTCTCGGCTTCCCTTCTGAGACTGCTGCCTCCGCAAACCGGCCCCGGATAAGCAGTACAAAATGGATGGATGGATGGATGTAAGTGGTTGTGCTGATGTGTCACGTGTGATTGTCTTTCTGTAAAATTTGAAAAGGTAATTGCAGTTTTGTTTTTTATTGTTTTTGGGTTTTTTTGGCCTTACACTTTAACAGTCAAAATATACAAGTAACGTAAACTGTTGCTGTGGTGATGAAGGTACCGTTTTACAATTGACTTTTACTGCCACTGCAGTGAGACACCAAAATTGCAACCTTCATAAAACAGTGGCTGGCTCGATTATAGGTTTTATTCCGGGTGTAATTTGTGGTTAAGCATGGCAGAGACAAAGCCAAGTCAAAGGTAATGATGGCTGACGACACGGAGGTATGAAGCTCTCGTTAGCAATAAGTGTTGTGGCAGACATGTTAAGCATGATAACGAGACCTTACAGGATGCTGTGGCCGAGACGTTTTGCGTGGATGCTCTGATGGCGTAACTTCACAGTGATTGTGTCCTCATTTAATCTGCTCCAGTCAGCCGCGTGGGTATTTCACAACCACACAACTACACATCCCACCCCCCACCCAACCCCACCCCTTTCTCATTATATCTCATCTGCTTCCGACATGAATGCAATTTCCACTTCCTAATTCTTCTTTAACGGATGATGAAAAACACCCAATGAAACCGTTCAGACGTCACAGTTAAAGGTTGTCCTGTAAATGTTAGACTTCTGCACGTTCCTTGTGTAATCTCTTGCTATATCGCTGTTCACCTATTGCGGTTAAGTACATTGCAGATCTTTATAAATGTAAATATTCAATGCAAATTTACATTTCACTTTCCATGGTACATCGTGGGTTTCTGCAGTCAATCAAAATTTAAACTCACCAATGATTTCTGACGGGTGAGAAAAAGCTTTTTCTTGCCTGGCCTTAAAAAAGATAACAAAAATACAGCACAGCACCAGCAACATAGCTTTTCGCACCCCACACCTTTCAATGAATTCTCTTTGCATGCATTTGCAGCATCTTTATCTGCATCATGTAGCTTTGTTTCAGATTTTATTACGGATCTTTTACATGAAAATACCTTAACAGTACAGCACTTTACCCTGATAATTTACTTGAACCAGTTGTGGTGCGAATTTTGATTTCCACCTATCGTGAAATGCTCTGGAACATATCCTCTACGATTGGTAAGGGATCACTGTGTCTCTCATCCACTATTTACTGTTATTGATATCTCCAATCCATTGCAATATTTGTCTGTTGGTCCTCAGTGTTGGTAATACTTTATGGCAATAATGGTATCCAACTCGATACAAATGTTTTTTTCCCTAATGTGTAGAGGGATATTATGCAAAGTGTGTGCCATGCATTCTGGGCCAAATTGCGTTCTGTCTGCGACATGTAAGTCAAAACCATAATAAAAAGTCAAAATGCTCGCAAATTTCGATGCAATTGCAGACGTATAATTGTTTTGTGAAGTTTTTGATAATGTAACTGAATAATTTAAGTGCTGCGCCTCCTCATTCCTGTCTAGAGTGTCCTCCTGCTGAACAATGGTGCATTTATCTTTCTCTTTCATATTCATGTCTCAGCCTGTCAGTTCAGCAGCTCAAATACTCTTAATGGGGTGTTAATAACCGCATCCATTAGGAAATTGCTCCAGAATGTGCTGAATACCTGGATATCTATGGTTTACACCAGTACCTAAAACATACATCATCATAAATACAGGGACGGCTTCATAAATCATTCATTTGCAGATCGATGCAATGTTCCTTAAACACGGATAAAAGCACAAATGTGCATATTTGGCTTCGCGTAGATTTTTGACATTTAAGATTTTTATAGATACACAAAGATGTGAAAGGAGAGAATATTCAAGATTTTAAAAGAATATCCTAAGAAACATTAACAATACACAACCCTGTAACGTGTAGGTCAGGGGTCACCAACCTTTTTAACATTGAGGGCTACTCAATGGGCACCGAGTAGTGCCAAGGGCAAACAGGACATATTTGATACAAACTTCCCCAAAAAAACAATTTCGATTGATTTATTTGTTTCCCTGTGATGGATCTGTCCTTCACATAAAATCATCATCATCCTGACTGTGGCCCAGTTTGAATTTTTCAGAATGTTGCCTGTGTCTTTATTTTTATGAGTTCACACACTGGCTTTGTTGTATGTGCAGCTGTTTTTTAGAGGAGATTTGGATATCTTCATAATTTGCAAGACAGAAGGTACCAATAAATACGTGTGTTTGTAAATACTCCAGCAACTGATGCTCAAACCTCAGTATTGGTTCAAGTTTCTCCTAATGATGAGGATTCTCATTCTTAAAATGGCAGATGAAACTAGGCAAATGTAGTAGATGGAGTGTATCCCACAGATCTAAACCTGTTGACGCAAGAGTTTAGTTGTGCATCAAATCAGCAAGAGCACCTGCCTGAGAACATCAATTGGTGTTACTTCTTAAAATTCAGGACATGCAGTAGACGTGAGCTACATTATGTGCGATGGCTGGGATGGTATGCAAAATGTACAGAAAAATGGAGATATCACTCGTTTGTTTGTTTGTTTGTTTGTTTGTTTGTTTGTTTGTTTGTTTGTTTGTTGTTTTAGACAGGGAGGCTAGTTGGTGCAGTTTTGGCTCCATTCTTACCTGGTTCACAGTCAAAGTGAACCATTGGCTCCTGCTGTTAAATATTCAAATGTCAGTGTGCAGGTACCACGCCAGGAATGATGGTTGCTTTTGTGGCCCTGCTGGGATTGGTTGCCAACAGCGCATTTTCTAATAAAGCCCTCATTTGTCGACAATGGCCTGAACCATCTCCCTCTCATCCCAACCAGCCACAGGTATCCAGGAGTTTTATAGGGGCGGCCTGCCATTTATTTTGGTTGGTTTTCTCCTGTGTTAGTTAATTTGTTCTTGGTTTAGGGCGGTCAGCAAAGTGTATTTTTCTTTTCTTTGGCTGGTGGGCTATCTCCTTTATCTCAGGTATTTCCATTTTGTTTGTTGTTTTAGTCTTTGCCCACCCTGATGTATCTAACAATCTTCATGGTTGAGCTGTTTGTCAAAGTTATCGTCAATTGGTTTTAAATGAATTCTAACTATTGCTGACACCTGCTTTCTCATCTCCATGGCTGCTTGGGACTTGAGAATAATATGTCATTTTTATGTTGTGTCTTGGCTACGCCCAGGAGGGGCATAGCAACTGTAGACCTCACTGGTCGTGTTGATTTCATCAACAGAAAAGATTGAAGAAAAAGAAAATCAATATGTATGCTGAGTTGACAGATCTCCAGACACATTTGTGGGTGATGTCCTCATGCCTCTGTGGCATACAGAACACAAACCGTCAACAGGTCGCCTCCAGAGTCTGTACAGAGGCTCAGCGGCATGAAGCATTTCATGTGGGAATGCCTATAGGACTCGAGTTACTGTGTAAACTTGCACACTTTCACTGAAAAAAACAGCAGCAACACATAGGAGACACGGAGTCATAAAGGAACAGATTAGAATTGAGAAAATATGCAGCATAGAGTGAGAGGGCGAGAGAAAAAGAGGGAGAGATTGCAAGCAGACATGAAAGGCAGGCAAGCAGACAGGTGCCATAAGGTTACTGGCATCAAAGCAGAAATAGCACAGGTAGAAAGTTTACAGACACAGAACGAGTGGGTGATGTCCTGCAGTGTCCATGAATAGCAATGCATCAACTTGGAGTAGGTGAGAGAAACGTAAAATCCTTCGAGAATGAATGGTGAGCCACACTGACACGCACGCACGCACACAGGGCAGCACACCTCAACACAACAATGCGAGGAAAACATAGAGGGGGAAAAAGGTATCGCCACTTATTGTCACTCTGTCTTTCAGCATTTTTGAATGATACTTGTAGTGGCAGTGAATTTTTTTTTTTAAAGATATCCTATATTTACTTGATGGGCTTGCAGCTTTTCCCTCTCTCTGCACCGCCTCACCATGCTGGTCTATTCTGCCGAGCAGAGGGCTCATAGCCAAGATCATTCAACTTTGATGACCACAACAGCTTAAGCTCATAGAAATGGACATTGTTATATATCACCAAAATAAAAGTTTTAGATACAAAGACCCTTTTTTCCATTTCTGGCATTAGTGTACATGAACTCATAACAGAATATGAATTGTGTGGACTTCCACTCATTATGTTGGGAAAGTAATTTTCAACTCAGATACAACAGTATGAACAAACAATTTAACAAACAATATAAAAACAGCCACATTTTCTAATAGAACCAGTGATTCAATTGCTTCTTTGGACAAATTGGAGGAAACACAGGGAGCAAAAAGTCTTGGAATGCAATCCAAACTATTTTTCTCTCCAGTCACCTCTGATCCACTTCCCATTCCTGTTAAGAGTCCCATGGCCGAAAATAGGATGCATCCTCCTCTGTGTCCCCCATAAGATCTGTTCAGAATCTGAGCCGGGCAATTGACTTTGAACAAGTATGCGGACTCGCTCGCTCATCACGCCCTCCACGAGGAGGACGTGCTACAGCAGATGTGCTGGCAAGTTCTGGCTTCAAAAAAAAGTAAAAAGAAAAAAAAAACTGTGGCGAAAGTCCTGAATGCCATGTTTGTCCCTTTCTGATATAATAACAAATCTGTGTGTGTGTGTGTGTGTGTGTGAGCGCGTGCGTGCGTGCGTGTTTAAAGATTAAGAACTGACCTTTGATTAGCCTTTAAACCTGATAGAACACACACAGAGCTCTGGCCCTTGTGCCCGGAGCAGACATGCACATTTATTGTGGTTTCAAAAAATGTGTATTTTCCAAATACCAAGATGCCTCAAAAGAAAATAAACCCCCGGCTGAACCAGTCCAATGAAATTAATCCCCAACCTAAGACTTCCAGTTGAGCAGCAGCCTGTGTGATGTTGGTCAGGTCTTTTGCTCAACTCGCGTAGTGTTGGAAAATGTGGCCCAGGCTCATGTTTCCTGGAGGTTGAAAACTGAGAAATAGAGAACAGGAAAATGGAAGTGCCATGGCTCTCCAGCACACACGTCTGGAATATTTTCTAAATGGCCTCCGCCCCCGGATATTGTCGTGTTCATCCCTTCTTCGTCCCTCTTTATCATTCAGACCACCTCTACATTGCTATCGCCTTACTGCAAAACAATTGGTCACTAAACAACAGTGTCGTAGGAAAATCTTACCTTGCTGCTTTGCTCTTTGCTGACTTCCACTTTTCAGATCAGCCCGCAGAGTGGAGTTGCGTTGAAAATCTGATTAGTCCATTGTGGGAGCAGTAATTTTTGGCCTCAGCCTGTTAGTCCTCACTGCTCTTGTTGGATTGTGCTGCATGGCTATGTTTTTATTAATTTATTATTTTACCCTCCTTTGAAGTTCCGCAGAGATAAAGCAAATGCAGATAAATCCAGTTTTGTAAACTACAGTTTTAATGTTGTTGGGGGCAAAAAATCTGTGCTGTTTTCAAAATGAATAGATTTGTGCGAGTCTAACGTTATGTTAAGTACATTTATTGATTTGTCGTAAATGTAGAAAGCTGGGTTTGTTTTACATCAGTGAAGTACTATTTATCTCACTCTGGCTTGGAGATGTATTAAATCTTCCTACATTTTGAGGAGAAATGTGATATTGTCATTTGATTCAAGCTATTCTTAAAAGAAAATATAATCCCCCATTTCTAACCTGCTGTTTGCCTTCATCATTTATTCTCCAAGGTGGTGCAGCACACAGACAATTAGGCCCAACAAATCCCACTTTTCTCCCTCGACTGCTTATTGATCATCTTCTTTCTCCTCCTTTCCATCATTTATGAATAGAAGTAACATCTGCCGGAACTCGAGTTACAACAAAGAAACACGATGCAGTAATGGGGAGGTAGTCAGCAGAAACGTATTACTCCCTTTCAATTAACTAATGACCCGCTCCTGTTTCATTCAATCTCATCTCTTCAATCAATTGCTATTAATGGATGATGAAAACGAGATCAGGCGAGGATCAGAGGAAGTGAACTTCATCTGTTTTTGTTTTTTTTCACCAAACTTTTTTTTGAATTTATCTCAGCCATACATGCCAACAATCATACAAAAATCAGACCATATGTCTATGGGGAAGCTTTTTTATTTTTTTTACCCTTATAAGATGAGAGCTCTCATGTCACGGAGCAGAAAGTCCAAGAACAATAAGAGCAAAATAGCCATAAATCAACCGCTCTCACCAGAGTCACATAAAATCAGCTGGGGGTCTGTGCTGATGGAAGCCACTGGGATAGAATCACTAGAAATAGACAGCAGAGTGTTTTTATTCAGGACAGGGACCTACAGCGGGAGAAACTGGAGCTCCAGGAGTCATTAGCAGCACAGTTGTCTACCACAGAGTATCTGCAACTTTGTTTTTTCTTCTTCTTTTTTTTTCTGTAAATGATACACTTCTGGAGGTCATAGCAAACAGAGGGGAGAGTGCTGTGTAACGTGGTGTCATATTTTTCGGAAGTTGGATCAATATACAGGTCCGCGCTGTAATGTATACTGATACATGATGGATGGGAAGTCAAGTAGCCCCAACGTGTCAGCGGGCCACATTATAGCAGAGGCGTTTCATGCCATTGTAGAAATTAAATGAATCAGGCCATATATGTAAAGATGGTAAGCGGCACACACTCCACAACAACGGGAGGGAAATAAAGATAATGGAGGGAGGGGAAGAGATATGGTGATGACTAAAGTTTCTGTGTAAAATTGTCATCCAGGAGCATATTGTATTATCATACAACATTCTTTAGTGCTCAGTTGCCCAAAGGAGAGTGAGCGTTGAACGTTGACTGGTGTCAACGTTCACACCATCCTGTGGCGGTGTGAAGCGATAAAAGTTTGAATGAGATCGAGACAGATCACCACCCCCAGTTGTGTCCCTCCATCAATCAATGGGATTTAAACCCTCTGGCTCACAAATTATTCCATAATTCAATTATTTGAGTCACACTGTGTTTGGAGAAAGCCAGCCCACTCATTACAGCTGTACAAAAGTTGATGTAATTCGGAAGAATCCTAACAAAGAGTTCTAGTTGTGATTGTGTTTTTCTGTTTATTTTTTACAATATGAACTTGAACCAGTATTGGAGAGGCCTCACTGAAACCTGTCACTTGACCTTTGGCTCAGTTGTGCTTGTATAAAAGGTTTTTCAGAGGTTATCAGATTTTACACAGCACAAAGCACAAATATATTCACAAGTCCATCAACGCTTTGGCAGTTTATTTGACATTTGCTTTAAAGGACCCCCCACCCCCACCCCCGAAAAAAACAAATCCACAAGATCCAAGACCACCTCACTTGAGCAAAAGGAAAATTTAATCGCAGGACACCAAACTGGGGGAAAAAGCCAAGGTACCTTATTTAATCTGGTCTTGCACATGCCTGGTACCAAATTATTGCCAAAATTCACATTTTTAGTTATTTTCTTTCACCTTTTTTTTTTCATGCAGATTTTCTGTGTCTCAAACGCTCAATGATCTGCATGTGCAATGGAACAGCTTAGGCTTTGGTCTCTGCGACACTCACAAAGCAGTGCGGGCAGCACAGAGAGTGAATGTTTTATGTTCCCAAGGGTCTCATAGCGAATACTTGGATTTCTTTGCATTCCTTTGCCGTCCTTTCCATTACATGGAATTGTGATTCTTTATTTATATGGCCATTGGTAAGAATTTGAAGAGATATGATGTTCATATGTGAACTATTTTGCCCCCAGGGCTGTTTTGAGACACATCTTTAATTTTTTTTGCAGGCCACTATATTTATGAAATTGTTGCCTCTCAAACCAGTTATTTAGCATTATTCAGGCATTTTTAAGTTCACATCAACAACATAGAACAGTCGTCATCTGAATATATGGAATGGGATGATCACACAACGGTACTTTGTAAGAAAATGGTAGACCCACTTAATCATGTCTACTTAAAAAAACACAGCTTACAAATCATTGCACAAATTCCTAATGCTCCGGAGTCAAGGCAGGGTTCGCAGGAGGGACAAAATCGTGTGAGCTATAACTAAGAGGGGAATGGTCTTTAATTGCATTACGATTAATGTTTACAGAATTATAGTCTTAGTAAAAATGCTAGTTACAAATAGATTGGATTAAATTTAAATCTTGGTTTGCATGTCTGCCCAATGTCAACAGAAATGCAGAGAAGGAAATTCACTTAGGCAATTCATTTTGACACTTTTCAGAGTGGAATGTCTTGGGCCACATGTGTACAGTGGCTGTCTGGCACATGAAATCGCTATCTACAAGCTAATACACTTACAGGAACTTAAAAGTGAAGTCATATCGCCAGAGTCTCGAGGGTCTCTCCCCACACTTCCAGCCATGTCCTTTGAACTGTGGGTATTGTGAGACGTCCTCATTAATCTGCTCAGCTCGTTAGAGCTGTGGAACTTTTATTCCACTTTGTCTACCAGTGTGAGTCAAGATGATGAATGGGGAAAGTCTGTACATACTGTATGCAGAGGCCATGTGCTGGACTCTGCAAGGCAGGCTGGTGTGGAGAGGGGTTGGGTGGTGGTGGGGATTAAAAGTATGAATTCAATCAGTGGAGGATGAGATAAATGCTACCATGATGCACTGCTGACAAAGAGGACTTTATGCAGTCCTCCACCACCATATTTAATTGAGCAGATTAATACTAAGGTGTTTGTCCCTCATGCATGCCTAATTACTTCATGAAAATGTATTCATTTTTGTTGAAGGTTGTCGTGTTCATGGATATGATCACTCGGTCGTAAACAGCTTTGTCTGTAGCCCCACATTAGGCACTGCTGAGGCACTCATGAGCTCTTCATACTGTAAACAGTTTGCACAGTGCTGTATCACGCATAATGTAAAAGTACCGCAGCTCACACATCCCCCACACAAATTCCTACCTTTAGGAAGTATGTGCTGTGGCTGATTTCTGGCTAAACAAGTATCGTTCTCAGAAAGGATGCCACTTACATTTAGAATTCAATATACTGCACTACAGAACTGCAGCTACTGCATTGATTATTTGCAGATGATAAATCTGTCCATTATTTTCAGCTGCTCCATTCATGTGAACAACATGACAATTGGTGGCAGACAAAATGGTAAAAATGTGAGAAAAAGTTCTATTTGCTCACACCTTCCTTGGCTTCACTTTAACATCCATGACCTCTTGGATCAGCTGTCGGTGATGGAGTAATGGAGATAGGGTGTGGTGCTGCAAACATACTGTATCACTGAAGTTGTGCACTTGTGATAGACAAGCCGTGTATCACAGTGAATGTATTGTGCTGTATCTATTTAAGTATTTGCAAATGCCAGACATTGTCTGCTGTTTTGAACCAATGTTCAGCAGCATTGAAGTAAAACAAACGGAGGTCGGATTGTGTAAAATTGGAATTGACCTCTCTTTAGAATAGATTAATTATTCCATCAATGTTCAATTCCAGCTTTATTTGAATATTGTATAAATGTCGTAATTATGGACTGACAGCATCAATGTTATTGAATTTATATTTGTGTCCCAGCAAACTCAAACTTAGGTGTGGTGACACTAGAAAGTCCACTTCTCACAATATTTAATTTATATCTGAATAGACCCTGAAATCAATCCCAATTTCAATCCCATCACACCCCTTGGGAATATTTCCAAACTCAGTGCATTGCAGACACTGACCAATCCACACCTACTGCACATCTACTGTATTCTGGCCCGGTGTGAACTAAAATCATTAAAGCTTGCATGTTACTGTCTTCATGAGGCAGAGTTTATCACAAATATCTGTAAACTGTGCTGATTCATAGGGGGGCGTGCAACTGTAATTTCGCACTGATTTAAGCATATGTGCATGAAAAAGATTGGATCGAAGGCTTAAATAAATTGTGGCAGTGCTGATCTGATTGTGGTTTGGGGTTATGAATGAAGCTGATGTGGTCCAATGTAGAGGATGGATTTCGCAAGATGGCACACCAATGTTGATAAGGGTCGCGGGGAGCGCGAATGCAAAAGCAAGGGTGATTCTTTTTCTTTTCTCCTGCTGCAACCAGTCTTTTTTTTCATTTCTACGGATAAGGAATCCTGTCTTATCTCTGCTTTTTATTTGTCTCTGTGTTGCTTGTAGATTGTTATAATAAAATCAATGCCATTCCCCTGTGAGCCCATAATATGGACTAAGAGTGTATTTGGGATGGGTGCAGAATACAGATAAATTTCATGTCCCTCTAGGCCTCTTGTTGTTGAGACCTGACATCTGAAAGAGGTTTGGAGCTGTAGAAAAACTGAGAGCGATGATCTATTTTGAACAGTCCCAACTTGTCAAATTGACAGACAGGTACCCAACAAGCATGTCTATAAAATCTCTCCTCCACAGTCATTTAATTGTTGCCAAAGTCTGACTGACAATTACAGTGAGGTTGTTGACAGGTTTGTAAAGAGGGGGGAAAAAAACAAAAAACAAAATCTTATCCTTACACTTGTTTTTGCTATGCATTACTGATATTGACGGAGATTGACCTTGGGAATAGACATGTGGCATCACCGCTATTCTCACTGTTGACTGACTTTGGCAAGGACTTGACAGGCCAATTTGTTCTACTCACAACTAGCAACTGTGTTTTTGCAAGATGTAGCTGGTTTACACCATTCCATTGGCAAACCTGCAATGGTGACACTTCCTCAAGGTGTTGAGCTCAGTTATTTCAGACTAGCGACTTATGAAGTCATGGCGGCAGAATACATTGACACTGTTTTCAGAATTGGTTATTATTTCAGCGGTGCCTAATTTTGTTCCACTGTAACTTTCGTGGACTCAATGCATGGGAGGAGTTTGTGAAAACATTCTTGTTCAAGACTGCTGAGATCCTGTGTCGTGATATGTGACAAACTTTTGTCAACTCTATTTACACATGCTTTCGTAGATTTGATGAGGAAGTTTGAATGCTGACAGCTCTGTCCAATGTGGCAGACACATTGGTGTTGCATGATGAAAATATTGTCTCGTTTGCATTTGAACACAAAAAGCTGTCTGAGACAAGGCTCAAGATTTCCTTCGCTTTCTGATTTATCTCCTCCGCGGGAGTTCAATGTCTCCTCTTTGCAAACTTCAGCCTCCTCCATGACCTCTATCCCTTGCTCGGCACCAGCCGTCAGACAGCCCACATTGAAACTGAGGATATTCTGCGGCCACATTCCTGCAATTACCTCTCTGTAATTCAGGTAATGTAACTTCAGGCTGAAGTTTTTTTTGTTTGCTTTCCCAGATTTCAGTTTTCACTCAGTAATGGGGGGGATTCCCATGTTAAAAGTTGAAATACTTCAGAATGTCAAAATGCACTTGAGTTGAAGTAAAATTACCTATTTAGAAAAAGAATTAAATGAACACTCACTAAAACTGTTCACATCAACATGAATGTATTCATTTCTTTTCACCCCTGCATTTCAAGTTGTGTATAATATGTTATGTGGAAAGCGTTATGTTATGTTATGTTAGGAGTTCTTCGTTTTATAGATTATTATGCTAAAAGTGTAACAGTCTGGTCCACTTGAGATCAATTTGGGCTGCATGTGGCCCCCAAACAAAGTGGAGTTTGAAGGCCCTGCTCAACTATCTGTTCTGGTAGTGAGGAAAACGTCAGAAAACGGTGTACTTCATTCATTCTGAGTGCCGAGAGCAAACACCACGTTTGTACAGCAAGGGACTGACTTGTTCCTTAGAAGCTTACCTGATCCCCGTCCTCAGTTTGAACAGCAGCAGGTGCGCTTTGCAATGGAGTCGCACATATACTCAAAGCAGATTTTGATACCGTCTCCACACTTCGCTTGCATAAATCAACCGCACACCTCGCGTGCCTGGGAAAGAAGCCAGTGACTTCACACTGTTTTGAGAGGTGCTTTGCAGAGAGATGCAAATGGAGGTGAGAAGTGGAGGACGGCAGGACGGTGAAATAAGAAAGCAAAGTTGTCAGTAATGTGGTTTTATGACTGAAGTACGATTACTGTCCTCTGTAACCATGCCAACATAGAAATGCCAAACGGGTACCGATTAACCTGGCTGCACTCTCCTCAGACCATGCCGACAGAGACGCACATGTTCACACACATAAACACGCCATGCCCCGCTCCTACTGTCAGCCACTTGAATGCTTGGCTCAACTTATTACAGCACCTTCAGGAGCAATGGGAATTTACAGAACATCTAGAGGTCTTGTCTGTCTCTGGGCTCTCCTTGTAGTGGACACACAAGGCTGTCTGCAGTCCTTCAGGCACAGGGTTGTGGAGAGGAGAGGAGGAGGCAGGTTTGGGGCTACCTTGTCTCCTTGCCAAAGGGGTTGATGGTGGGCTGTGGAGGGCACTTATTCTCCCTCTATTGCCACTCCCCCTCCTAAACAAAGAGTTCTACCTCCTGGACCTTCCTCTTCTTACAGTATCGGCAGCTGTCGGGAGCGCCAGGGCGGCTGGACATGGTGTCAGCGTCTGGTTGGTGAACTCCAGACTGCAGGGGTGCAAAAGCTGTGTCGGCATTGCAGTTATCTCGGTTTTATAGCTCGAACAAGCAGCTCTGGCTAGCTCTTAACATCAGTTGGCATGTGGGCATATGCTTTCCTTGCTACGATCTCATTGTCATTAGCAAAGTCATGGAGCGGCTCCCCAGGCCCTCTCTGTCTGTTGGAAAGCTCTTCTCTTAGGACACCATGCTGGCTACACTGTCCAAACCGCTGCTGAAGAGCTTCAGCTAAAGCCCCGTAGTCACGCCTATTAGCTGGCAAGCCGCAAACATGTCAAGGGATCCTCAGTGAGGTAGGGGGCTAACTGGAGCGTTTCATCGTCCACCAACCAGGGTGCAAATAGCTCAAATTAGGCATGACAGGGCTCCCATTCCACTTAAATGGAATATTGCTGCGTCTTCAAATACAGCTGGTGGCATAGGGCCCCGCCATCTTTGTTTAGATTTGGTCCTAAGTCATCTTTGGCAGGTTTTCAGCTGCCAGCTTCCTGGTTGTCTGTTTGAGGCGGGATGCATGCTCTGCAGCAAGGTCAAAGCCACTCAAGGCCTGGTGTGACTCCGTACTCACCGATGAGTACCAGTTACCTCCCACTGTCCAGCCACTGCAGGTAGAGCAGAGTAGCCGCTCTGTGTGGTGGCTAGCTCAGATCAGAAAGTCTGTTGTTTCAGAATTAATAGCTGTAATCCTCATGACAATTTTTGCTGTAATCCTCATTAAACAGCTGCAACATGTGCCATGTGCACTCACAAGCAGCATACCTCCTGTTTCCATACATTTCATCTTTACTTCAGGATTTACCTGAAAAATCTTCCTTAATATGTTGAGCTGAGTCTCAGCAGAGCTGAGAGGGAGAACAGCATTGTATAGATCAGCTCTACCTTGAGTTGCAGCATATTGGATTTGTTTAAACATCTCACTGAAGCTGACAAAGTGCCTTGTTGGTCTGAGTTTTGTTGGGAGAGTGAGAGAGAGAAGCTAATGAGAGGTGAGAAGAGGGGAGGCGAGAGCAGAAAGCTCTAAACAAAGGGAGGAGGAAAAACTATTGCTTGCTGCACATTGTCTCCTGTCTGCTTTTGTAATTGAATGTCAGCAGTAAATAATGATGCTCCTCAGACTGTAAGCAGATCAATTCAACCAGGAGCATTTTGGTTTGATAATTGAGCTGCAAGAGAGGAGACACAGTGACTGATAGTCTGCCAACTCGTTTCAAATGGGCAAAATGGTGCGAGTGAAAAGGATTCTGGTGTAATCACAAGTGACTCTGTTATCACAGTGAGATGGAAGTCACACATATGCAGGCACACAGCAGTAGCCTGTATCTGCGTGTGATGAATCACCTACCCAGATATCAGCAAAAAACACAAAAAAAGCTTTATGCACAAAGATTTTATACACAAAATGCTGTCTAGAGCTCAGAAAGAGCAAATTTTCTATTTAATTTATGTATAATTTAAATGGAAAGCCTTTTTGGTGCCTCCAGTGACATGAATCTCACAGTTTCTAATTGCTTGCGGTAATGAAATTTTATAAGCAAAAAAAAACGAAAACAAAAAGAGATGTTGAGAGAATACACGCAACAGAAGAGTGAGGTTACAGTTGATGTCAGATTTTGATTTTACTATCATTTGGAATGCCTCATCAGTGCCCAGAAGAAACTGCTTTTGTGCATTTGTCCGTTATTTTTGGAGCATTGGGCTGTTCGGTTTGGAGCCAAGAGGAGCACCAGGAGCCAAGAAGTTATTTATTTTCTTCTTTGTGAGGAACAGGAGATCACACCGTCAACTTTCTGGTTTGACATTTACACCTGTGTCACTTTTTTCATGTGAACAGTCCATTTGCTTTGAATTTCAAATAATCGACATAATCTTTGGCTCCCACAAGCACGCAATATACAGAACTATCTGTATGTGCTGTGTACAGAAACAAGTTACATGACTGACACGCTGGTGCACTTTTGAGTTAGAGCTTGCTGAGGTCTCACACCAGCAAGAGAATAATCACTGGGAAGGAAAATCATGCACAGAATTACTTTGACAGATAGAAAATAGTCCCATGACCTGGTCAAGGAAAGACTGTGAACTTGTGAGCATTAATACTGTTGCAACACTGTGCTGAAGTTCCACATTATCCCTGTGCTGTCCTTGGCTACAGCTGTAATTTTATTTTTTAGTCTACAGGATCATTAACTCTTTTCACCACTCTCACTCTCTACGACCGATTTAACCCAGTTGAATGGAATGGAAGTCCAAACACGCTGAATACATGGTGTGTGGTAAATGCCAGGTCAGACACAATGATCCTGACAGCTCCACTGGTACAGTCTGAAAAACAACCTGTCAATGTCATTCAACATCAGGCCACATAATCCACTTTCCTCTCTTGTGGGTGATGGCACATTGTCACATCTTTTCAATTACCGGATATTTGAAATAGCACTTATTTTTGTTAATGATATTTTTATCTCTGCCGACGTGTTATATTAATGCAGTGCTTTGTAGAGTGTGTGTTGCATGCATGTGTGTGTGTCTCTGCAGGCATGATAAATCCGTTTTTGCTGACCCCAGTGTGAACAAAAGAAGGGAGAACAAAAGACAAAACCGAAACATAAACGAATGAGCCACAAAGCATTTTTACTCATCGAAAACATCCAAACACTTAGTACAAAAGTGGCCATGACCGCTCTCGTCAACAGACTCTACAACCAACCAATTTCCAAATGGGCAATTATTGCCTCATTATCTCATCACGGATAATGTGCGCTCGGTAAGAAATGGCTGCCTCAAAGAAATTTTTTCTTCGAACATAAGGCAAGATCTAGACACCCAAAAACATCTCGAAGTAAGAGGGCAGGATCTGTCTGCGTGTGTGCACATCTCTCAGAATCAGGGATTATTCTCTGTCTATATTTATACAGTTCGTTCTATTTCATTTAGCAATCAAAGAGGAGATAATCATTGGGAATAGCTTACACAAGACAGGAAGACTTCATCACAGGCAAACAGAAATGAAAACACCTCATTTGAATAATTGAACACAAAGAAAATTGCTACACTGATAGTAGTAGTAACCATATATCATGCTAATCATTATTCCAGCATTTGTTGGCAGGCATTCACTCAGTCGATTTCACATGTCCAACAGAAAGTTATGGATTAAGACGGCTCTGTTATTTACTGTGTATATGGCTGTGTATAATGGTCTGTGTTGTCTGTGTTCATTGTAATTTCCAAAATCTGCACCGGCAGAGTCTTTATCAATACGCCAGTCCTTAAATGTTTACAGATCTTGGTTTCACGGCTGATGTCTATTCTATTTCCACTGAGCTATGTCCATATTGTAAGGTCTTGTCTTTGCAAGGTTTGTTTTCTGTGCCTTGACTGTGCAATTTTACGTTCTCCCACAACCCTGACCCCGCCCCTCCACAACCTCCCTTGCAGGACTAGAGGGTAAGCCATCTTAAGTACCGTTCAGTATATTTTGGTTAGCAGTTTGCCACAATTTGAATCTCATTTTCACCACACAGAATCAATTCTAATTTGAGGTTTTCAAAGTACAATAAGTGCCAAATCAAAATGAAAAGGATGTGTTTCCCTATAACATGACTTAAGAGAGGATGATTTTGCCATTTTCACAACATAACCGATAACTGCTTTTGTTTACTGCTCCTAATGTGGGCCTGTAACACATTGCCTGCCTGCATCTGCATCTACCATAGTTCAAAAGGGCGTCTAGACACTTTGCTCAGGTTTGTTTGTACATCGCCAAAGGCGGCCATTATTTGGACCTAAGTCTTGCAGTTCCCCTCTAATTAATATTTCGTGTCATCTACGATCGTCCAGTTTGATGAAAGTTGTCTACAGAACACATATTTGTGAAACATATCAGGGATCTCACATGAATCGATCACAGTTATGTAATATACACATCTCTTAATGCAGAATTTGTTCCCTTAACAGATGTTCTTACCTAAGGCGGCTCACCATAGGTTGAATTAGAATTAGGTTTTTAGTATCTTCTGCTGGATGTTCACTGAGGCTCGACTGAGTGCCTTACTTGTGGGTACAACAGCAGGCCTCCCTGTTGTCAATCATCGGTAAAATGAAGGAGGCAAGAGGAATTGTTTGCTGACTTTACTCTGCTCCTCAAGATTTGCCCTTGTTGCCCTTCAGAGGACAGATGGCTTTGTTTTCTTTTGTAGTT
Source organism: Carapus acus (assembly GCA_900312935.1). NCBI lineage: Eukaryota > Metazoa > Chordata > Actinopteri > Ophidiiformes > Carapidae > Carapus > Carapus acus. The sequence goes on from OMPJ01010549.1 coordinate 20,383, forward strand.
TTTCAGGGAGAGTTAATGCACGCACAAATGCAAGCACATGTCAAAACCTCCCAAGTATTTTTGCTCAAAATGGCTCTTGGTTAAGAGTCCTGTAAATGTGAATCGCAATAAAAAACATTTCATCCCTGCTTCATTTCAACGACTACGTGCAGATCTTAAAACACATTATTAAAGTAACTGCAGTAGTGACAAAAAACAGATCCACACTTGTGATACACATCTGTAACTGAACCATGGGACAATCATTTCTTTTCTTTTCGTATTAATACTTATTTTTCTATGGCGCAGGTACGTCTGTCATCATTGGCAGCCTAAAGCAACAATTATGCTTGATGTTTACCACTCATAAACATCTTCCCACACACACACACACAAGTATGAGTGGTAGATATCTGCCTGCATTTGCGTGGTTCAATGTTTACAAAGATTGTGATGACAGCCAATGTCAAACTGTGTCACCTCAGCAGCGTAGCAGCAGTGACAACCAAAAAATAAATCAAAAAAAGCCCGTCCTATGTGTTCTTTTGCTCTCACCTTGCAGATTTGAATAAAATGTGGATTTTTTTTTTTATTATGAGAATCACTTTGGTGTGATATGTGTATGTGTGTGTGTGTGTGTGTGTGTGTGTGTGTGTGTGTGTGTGTGTGTGTGTGTGTGTGTGTGTGTGCATGTATGACTGTTTTGATTTATTTTATCA
>OMPJ01010550.1:0-11813 GCA_900312935.1 Carapus acus
CCATCCCTTACTCCTTCGACTCGCCCTCCCCTCCCCTGCCCCCGATCCATAACAACCCGTCGGGGCCGCTGCCCCCGTACGAGGATCCGCTGCAGATCTCTTTCCACGTGGTCAACTCCACCTGCATCGAGGTGAGCTGGGCTTCCTACTTCACCGTCACGGCCTACAAAGTCACGTGGGTCAAGAGGGGACAAAGCCAAATCACAGACGGCATGCGGGAGAGGACGGTGAGCGGGAACCAGCGGCGGATCAGCCTCAGCAACCTGGAGCCGCGCTCCGTGTACCGGATCTGCGTCCACGTGCTGGACGCCCTGAACTCCTACCGGCCCGGGGAGGATACGATATGCTCCGAGGCCAGGACCAAGTCGGCCTCCTCCGCCAAGCCCACCGGCTCGGAGCACGCGGCTCCAGAGGACATCAGCTCCACCCTGATGCTGGCTGGAATCATAGGCGGGGCGGTGCTCATCGTCCTGGTTACGCTACTAAGCCTGTTCTGCTGGCACATGCACAAGAAAAACCGGTCGTCTTCGACCAAGTGGAAATACAACCGGGGCCGGAGAAAAGACGACTACTGCGAGGCCGGGACCAAGAAGGATAACTCCATTCTGGAGATGACTGAGACCAGTTTCCAGATAGTGGCGCTGAACAATGAGCAGCTGCTCAAGGGCGATTTCCGCATCCAGCCCATCTACACACCCAACGGGGGCATAGGATTTAGAGACTGTCACCTCAGCAACAACAGCATAGCCTACTGCAAGAGTAGCAACGTGCCCAGTACAGAATTCTGTCACACGTGATGCAGCGACAAACCCCCAATAGCAGCAGTCTCACACACACACGCACACACGTATACTCACACACCCACACAAACACACACGTACAATCACACATAGAAACACTTGCACATACAGTACAGTCCATAAACGCAGCAACACACACGTCGTTTGTGTAGGCAACAAAGACGTTTGAAAAAAAAAATCTAGTGAAATATAACTGTACTATATATATTTCCAAGTTCTGTCTACAATGTAATTTATACTGTGGATAATAATGTGGGATTCTCTGCTATCTTTTTTATTCTTGGTAAAAGAGATACGAGTGTTTCTTTTTTTATAACCAGCAGGGTTTTGGAAGTTTGTTTTAATGGTCAGTACTGTACATTGAACATGGATTTGTACAATCATGGCACCCCTGGGCGTAGCTTCTGACGGAACGCCGTCGGCCGCGGAGCCGTCGGGCGCTTTAGAGGGCTGGGATTCTTTGCTACCCACAGAAGCAAAATAACGGCCTTTTCTTTTTCCGCTTCCGCGCTTGAAACACTGCAAACCTTCTCGACGTGACAGGAACGGGTCAGAAAGACAACAAAGTACTGGGGGAAATACAAACACTGCTGATTAGAGCGCCGTGGGGGAGAAGGAGAGGGGAAGAGGAGGAGGAGGAGGAGAGAGAGAGGGGGGAAAAAAAGAGGCGGTTGGTAGGTGACAAAGTGAAAGGGAAATATGTCTCAAAAGTGCACTTTCTTATTAACAGAAACATTACAGGAAATAAGCAAAGGTGGGAATTGCTCGGGAAGGATTGTGAGAGGGTGTTGTGGGGAGAATGTCTCCGGTGTTGTTGGAAAAGGTTTTCTCGGTGGGATCGGATAAGGGGGTCGGAAATTAGTCAAATGTGCTTCAGCGCTAAAAAAGCAGCACTGCTGTGTCAGCTCCTAATGGAGCGAGGGCGACCTCGGTCAAGAAGTGCTTTTTGGAAGCGTCGTCTCCTCTGGCAAAAGCGTCAGTTTTACCACATTCATTCTTGGCAAAAACAGCAAAAAAAATAACAAAACAAGGATCGGTTATTTCACGTGTGGAGGGAGACGGGGAAGAAAGGTTTATTGTCGTGAATGATGCGCACAGATGTGCCATGAATCTCCCCTGTCAGGCGCGTCACGAGTATTCTTTCTCCTCACCCCTCATCTCTGCCGAGACTGTTGTGATGCGTGTGGCCACAAGGGGGCAGGCCTGTGAGGTGACACGGGGACTGAGAGGAGTGTAGAGGGAGGGGGAACCGGTGCACTTTCAGCGTTCCCTTCAAAGTCTATCATTACCCCGCCGCCATTGCCCTCACTCGGTCAGCATTGTTAAGATGAGCAATGCAGCTCCGTAATGGCGCAGTATCATTTAAATGCAACAGCTTTTTTGTTTTGTGGTGGCTTGATATAAATCTTTTACCCTGATGCTCTGCGATAGATGAGGTGTGACTCCCTCCAACCCCCAGAAGGAGCTCGGCAGAGATATGGACGGTGTGAATTTTCAGAAAACACAGCGCCAATTACACGCCCTCTTTATCACAATCCCCGTCCCCCGGGATTTATGACAGCCAACACCCCAACAACCGCACGACATCGAGGGAGCTGCCAGGCCGACGCTTCGTGACGGCGGCCAAGCGGCCCGTCTCTCTACTCGCCTCATCATTTATTCCTTTTGTCTGGGTTTATGAGCCCTGTCTATTTCATTTATGGCCGTGGCTCACCTGAACAATGCACCTGCACTCTTCACAACAAACTCCATTAGCTGCTGCATCGATTAGTCGCCAGCTCACTCCACTCTGCCACACCTCCTCTTCCTCTTTCCGATCTCCCACATCCCGGCGAAAGGCCCATGTGAAGATGCCTCTGCTTGAAACTTTTCCTTCGACCGGATCGGATTTTTCCCTGAAAGGGTCGAACTCAAACCCTTAAGCTCTGTCTCCTCCTCCCCCGCCCCTCCTCATAATCCTTTGTCCAAAAACGGTGAGAAATATGTAGACCTGATTTTCGCTTTGCTCCACCGATCTCAACAGTAGATGGGAAGAGATACAGAGAGAGAGAGGAGAGAGGAAGAGGTGGAGAGTGTGAAACCATGGAGCAAGCCTGTTAACTCCTCGCTAGGTTTTCGGCACTCACCAGAAATCACACGGACTCAGACATTTAAGGGCTCCTACCTGGCTCGGAGTTTTTATATCTAGAGAGAATTTCGCCACACTGTCGAGTTTTTCTCGCTTAGTGTAATTCTAGCAATAGCTCACACCTCAACGCACTTGGCCGACGACTTTTGCTTTAAAGCGACAAGTAAATTCCGCGTTGCGTATCCCCACGAGCGTGAGAGGATTCTGACTTGATAGTTGTTTGAAAACTGGTGACCTGTGGTATGAAAAGAAATGCATTTGTGCACGCGCAAGCCGCACACCAGCCAATACTGTGGAAGTGCAGTTGCAGTAAAATGTCAAGGACACACATGAAAAAGAATATGTACCAAGGTGCTTGTATTGTCAGTAAGCCGCCTCTACAAGCTCTCACAGATGTGGACCTTATAAGACATTGAATGCTTTGTCACACATTGAAGCACCTGTCAGATTGCCTCTCTTCAAATTTGCAATTGATCTTGAAGTCTTCGCAACCAACACTGAGAATTGTTGATAGATTTGGAACTTGAACTCCTGGCTGACAAAGTCTTGTTAAGATAGAATATTTCTCATTCACAGCTTTTTTAGTTTGGGTTTTTTTGTGTTCTAAAAATCCTCTGTTATTATCAAAGCATGTCAGTTTTTTTTTTTATTTCTGCCGGGTTTATTTTGGCCATGAAATCCACATATCGACATCCCCAAATTCATACTGACCATCAACTTGCAACCCTGATCTTGCAACCCTCCAAGATTTTCTTCCTTGTGTCACTCCAGTACGTCCCAGCTGAAAGAACATCCCACACGAGACGCACATCAACGTCGCCCCCATCATGGCGGATGACGCCAGCGTCAGGTCGTCGCGTAATCTATCCCCTCCTGTCCGTGAATGTGTGTGAGATATTCTAAATTTGCCTTAAAGCAGCACTGAATGAGCCGGGGAGTCTTTCGAGTAGGACGGAAAGCACATTTTCTTACCACCACGGAGACGCGGAGGAAAAAAAGCAACAGTGAGCCTGTCACCCAGTAGCTAACGAGACTGTTCATCCGAACAGCCAGACGACGCACGGCGCCTGGCTAATGAATCGGGACTGGAAGGAGCTCTGTTTCTTCATTTTTTTTGTTTTATTTAGTTTTCTTTTTTTTAATTTGTTTTGTGGTGTGCGTTACTCTTCATTTTCCAACTGGCTTGATGAAAGATTACGTTTGCAGCACCGTGACCATACGGAATTACATGAAACATCTTGCGGAACGCTAGTCGCTTGTATTACTACTTCAAGGGTGCCAAGTAAGTAAAACCCCCTCAAACTCCCCCCCCTCTACTGTGAGCTCATTGAAAATGGGTCAGTCCTGACGCCAAACTCAAGTGCGGTCAAAACGAACACAATCTTCATTTTTTTCTTTAACCCTGCTTGTTTTTGAAGGGAAAACCTGCATTACCTATAACTGATTCAACAGCGATATTCACACAATCACTGTGTCAGCCTCACATATTATCATTTTCCCTCCTGCATATGCCACGTTTGAGTCGATTACCGTCAAGTATTCTGAAAGCAAATGCACAGATTCGGCATGAGCAACTTATCCAGAAGGTTCTCCTGTGGTTTAGTGGGCGGGGGTGGGAGGGGGATCAAAATGCATGTAAATTGGCTCTGTTGGGATTCTTTACAGTCCAGGCTTCTCATTGAGACACCACAGTGTTACATTCAAACCATTTGCAGAAGAACTCCAGACGTTTCGTAGGAACCAAAGTTAAAGACCTTTCTGTTGTCATGATGAAATATTGATGTTGTTCCATGTATGTGCCTTGAGGTTGAACTTACAATGTAAAGTCCTTGAAAAACCTTTAAATGTTTTTGCACAAAATGTAAATACTTCAGTGAAGCTTTTGAAAATAAAAGAGCCATTGGATTTGAGCGATCATTCTTTTCCCCCTTTTTTTTTTCAAAGCTCCGTGCAGACAGACAAATTCCGACCCATTTTTGAGAAACGCTGTATTTTCAATTGCTTGTCAGCCTGAAAACGGCTTTAGCGTGTTACCTCACAAGATGCTGCCTGGCCACGTCAGCTGTGAAGGATTTAATTTGGTTGGATAAACCAGATCCCGAGTGAGGAGGGGTGGGGGGCGCCGGGGGATAAGGCCGTCAGGAGGATGGAGGGGTTGGAGGGTAGTGGGCAGTGACACTACTCACTAACGCTAGTCTCATCACTTAGACTGGCATGTTTATGGCACCGTGGTTTTGCAAAGGGAGCCAGCAGAGGCTTTAACTTAAGGCATGACAGCGGAGGAAAGGCTAGAAAGGAACATCAGTGCTAAACCAGCTTCAAACAACATGATTTTCGGGGTAGAACATCGAGAGTCCTGCAGAGACGCAGGAAGTTGTTGTTATTATTAGCACCATCCATATTTTTTTGTCTTTGTATTAGTCGTAGTAAGTGGCTGTGTATGAATTCTCATGTATAGTGTCGATGTCTTACCAGAGTGTCTCTGAAAAGTCCATCTGTGGCATGCAGCTACCATCGTGTTCTGATTTTTTTTCTCAATTCTTTAAGTGACTTCATCGACAGAGAAAAAGATATGGTAGATTCTAAGATACTTTTCTGATTTCCATTTCAAACAGCAATATCTTCCCTCCCCTCCATTTTCCTCAGTTGTCACCGCCAGATAAGCTTCCAAATAAAGGGCATTACGGCGGTGTTGCTATTTAACTTTGCAGAAACAATTTCAGAGAATGTGTCGAAAGGTAGGTAGGCTTCTTCATTGATATTTGATTTTGGAAATTAAAGACTCCCAGAGGTGTCTCTCACGAAGATTAAGGTTAAAATTTGAGAATCGGCTTTGTATTGCTGCTGTCTTTTGCTTAACAGTTGTGATCGGAATGCTACGTGGCAATCAAATGCTCATATATTCAGCTGTGGATATTAATAAAATCAAATGAAACATCGTCATTTCAATCCAGATCATCCGCAGAATGTAACAAGTTTTGTCCCTGTTATTTAGGAACATGTATTTGTTTATGTTTCCATCATTCTGTGTTAACTCCAAAAACTGTACACAAAAACAGCAAAATCCTTCCGCAAAATGAAATAAAAAAGCCTAGAACTTAGCGGCTGAGCCCCCGAAAGCTCTTCATCGTGGAAAGTAATGTTTCCACTCAGGCGCCCTGATGCCGTTTTGTTTCACATGCGCCATTTCCACAAAGCAGAGCGCAGCAGAGCTTTTGTAGAGCAACTCTGGCTGGGCTGAAATCTATTTCTGAGTCGACTAATTCTGGGTCAAACACGGCGCGCTATACCTCGCCGTTGCCAAGTGATCCTCTTATTTTCTATAGCTGAGGCCGGGAGACATCTTAGCGTAGCCACCGCAGCTTAGCTTTCAGCCGCGGGAAAATCCAGGATACTCTCTTAGTCTCCGCGTACGGCACAAATAAATCCCAGGACATGCTCTCCCTGTCTCGGTCTCTCTCTCGCTTTCAGTCTCCCTCCCAAAAGCCTGCCTTTCCTCAAAATTACATCTTTTTTAGGAAGTTTTTTTTTGCCAAACTGACCACATCCCAATGTTGCCTTTGTAACCCCCAGCCCGCTAAAACCCACATTAGCCCAATCTTAATTCGCAATGACAATTAACCACATGGATCCAGACGAAACACACGAAGTGGATACACCGCTTCGGTATTTTGAGCGGCGGAAACTAGTATTTTTCTCAAAATCCCCAAATGTCTAAATTTGATTTGTTATTGTGTGAGGGAGGCCAAGGGAGAAAGGAGGAAAAAAAGAGCCTTTGGCACTGAACCCGTCTAGTTTCCAGTTACTCTTTGTCTTTGTGTTTCCACCGCCAGAGATCCGGAGTGGCCTCACACCTGCGCGCTGATCAGGACCGCGAAGTCTTTTGCAGTTAATAGAGAAAATCGGCATCAGCTGCGCTGCGCTCACGGGCTGGACGTACGGGAGAGAGATGCGGGTCAGCCCTAATGGAGTGGCGATGATGGGTGGCAGCGAGCAAAACATGCTCGTCTGCCATTTTTTATTCTCTCCTTCCCAAATAAACAGTTCAATTTTTTTCCCCCCTTCGCCGCTCCGAGAGGTTCTGAATTGTTTTGAATAGCCTCATATGGAGAGAGTAAAATCGCTGTTAGGTTCAAAGTCCAAGGTAAACAAGCAGAATTTTTTGGAGCTGGATACGTTCCTTCTTTGTAATGTTTGATAGCCAGGTCATGTTTTCTTTAATATTTCTGAAGATATTTGATCTTGTTTAAGAATGTATAAAGAATTTAGAATAGTAAATATCAAACACATCTATGATTTATGATCTGGTCTGACCTGAGCTGTGTTTTTTTTTTTTTCTTCCCCCTTTCCTTTCTTTTTGTCGTGACTGTAACATGTACAACACGTTCTTTAACTTGGCTCACACTTCCCCCTTCTTCATTCCTGTGTTTTGTTCAGCTGGTTTGAGTCTGCGGGGAGCGTTCCTCCTCACACCCCAACCCGTCCGGCATCTTCCTCACCCCACCACCCATTCCTGTGTTTTTGTATAAATGTTTGCCGAGACTTTTGGAGAAACCGTTGGAGCGTTACCGCTGCTTCAGAAGAGTCTCTTTTCCTCACACCAGGGGCACCAACTCTTGTGAGATGAAGGGTGCGTGCGTGTATGTGTGTGTGTGTGTGTGCAGGCTAATTCTCTCAACCGTTCCGTGTTTCGGGCAATATAAACCTCGACATCTGGCGAGAGCCAAACATCTGAAGCCTTTCCTCTCCTCATTTTCATTTAGTCCTCAGTAGGCCTTAATGAGATGCTGAGTGCAGGTGAGGCCTTTGCTTGTTATTTTCTGCGGCACCTCTAATGTGAGCCGGGATGCCCATCATGGATTTCTGCCCATTTTCTGCCACCTGTCTGGCGCTGCGCATGTCAACTTTAAGCTAGCTTCGGCAATTTGCAATCATCTTGCTTTTGTGATCTGAAATTGCACCCCTCAAAAAAAAAAAGAAAAAAAAGAAAAGAAAAAAAAAAAGAATAAAAGAGTTCAGCGATGGCAAATTGGAGCCGAGCTAAGATTTGTGCCAGCAGACACACTGGGAGCAGACACTTGAAAAACACATCCAAGCTCAACATCCGGAGAGGATATTTAGAAGATTTTTTTTTTTTTCTCAAACTTGCAATGAGTCTGTGCAGAAAAGGCGCACAATGCTAAATCAAATTCCCCCACCTTCTCCGCACACAACAAAAAGGCATCCGCTGACGAAGTCTTTGGCAAAGCGAACCAGAGGTAGATCAGATTTTATGTCTGTAAGAAAATGTAAACAAAGCCGCCTCTGTCCTCTTTTCATTGTTGCTTGTGCTTCTGCAAGGCGAGTTGGGAAAGTGAGGCCATGGGGAATCACTTCGGTCAGAAATGAGGTAAATGGAGAGAAAGCCTCACCTCTCCCTGGGGTCAAATCCGCTGTCTAACCTGCTTCTTCTTCTTCTTCTTCTTCTTCTTCTTCTTCTTCTTCTTCTTCTTCTTCCCGTTCTGCTTTTCCTTCTCCTTCTCCTTCCTCTCCCTGTTTTTCTTCTTCTTCTTCTTCTTTCTCTTCACTCCAGCAAATTCTGTCGGATGTGCTCTCCATCAAGTTGTTATCTGTCGCCATTTTCTTCCACCACGTTTCAGACTGGAGGGATTTCCCCTTCAGTCGCGTCTACCCGCTTGTCTCGTCTTGAAGTTGACGCACAACAATTTGTATATTTTGGGCCAAAATGGTTGCAGCAGCTTATTCAGCGGATGTGAGCAAATGTAATATTTCTACACTCATTTGTAGCTTGAGCTACTTTTTATATGCAAATGAATCATACATTGATAAGTTTTGATAGATGTAGCCCAGCGACAGGAATTTGCTTTATCAAACTTTCAATCTTTTTTGATTCTGCAATGTCACAAGAAAGGATTGTGCGAGAATGAAGCAATGCCACTTATTGAAAGAGTAAAACTCTGTGCTTTCTTTGATCAATGCTGTTTATTTCTCACTCTTTTATGCATCTGCAAATCCATGACGAAAATTGATCTCAGCCAGAGTTTCCCCCTCAAAAAATCCATTATGCCTAACCAGCCTATAAAGTACTCGGCACAATAGAATCATCACACTGAAGAACGGACATTGGGCATAAATACTGGCCATCGATTTTACCTCATTGCTGATTTTGAGAGCCGCAGCGGGAGAGATTCTTGCGTTGAAAGGGGGTGTCTAATATCCACCGCTGTAGCTGAGCGCCACGGTTCGCCAGTTTAATTCACTCCTGCAGCTTCCCGTTCGTTTTTGTTTTTTAATTTGCGAGCGCAAGATAAAAAGGTGTTGCACAGTTATATATTCATATCAACCCGTGGTACATGAAACCAAACGGAACTACCGAACTTCGTAGCCCTGCGATAACAGAGTTCCCGAGCTAAACACGCGGGCGCAGAGCAAGAATAGCTTAACTCTCTAACTCTTTGAGCCAAAACCAGAGGGAAACCTAATTAATGAAGCCCAGTGAGGGGTGCAAACAAGCCATCGTGTTTGCACAACGGTGCAGCAAATGACGGGAAAGTTATATTTGGGTTTGCAGATCAGAAAGAGCTCTTGTTTGTAATTTGTTTTCCTCGTTATGTTTCCCAAAAACGTGCTACGGCGCTCATTTTAATCCACCATCTTGATGTGTCGACTTTGAAATTGTTGCATTGTCTCTCATTCACACACACACACACACACACACACACACGCACGGATGCAGTACGACAGTGGTTTAGCTGTCATGATTCGCATCATTAGCATTGCAATCGTCATCACTGTTACTCTTTAATTTCAGGAGGACAGCAAGTTAACAATTCATTGAATTAAAAGAACTGAAAAGAAATCACTCAATTTAACAAGTTACTGTTATGAAATATTGTGGCGGTATATACCACAAACTTGTTTTCAGACTCCACCGCTGCCAATCAAGACGTGTATCTAGACTCTGCCCAATTTTTGAATCTGCTCCCAGCAGCAAATAAATCAGTTCGTTCTCGGCTTTATTATATTTATTGCAGCTCACTGCTGTGTAATGCAAGAGGGTTGTGGGTTTTAAATTTTGTTCCTTCTGCAGTGGCTCTCTCTCCTCATGTTTTGTTAGTTTAATGCTTCACCAGCTTGGTGAAGTGATGCTGTCAGGAGAATTCCTCCGCTGAGCTGAAACTTGTGAATATTTGCATTCTAATTGGGAATTTACATTCCCGAGATTCATTCTATCACGGGAAAGGTGATTCTCGAAACACACTTTAGTTTTGGGGAAATAATTGGCACAAGTCCGTTACGACTCGTCTGCCTCCAAGCATGGGACTGAGGACGTCTCGCTTTCCGGCTGAATTTCCCTGCGAATTCGCCACAGCATCGAGCTTGCGCCGCGAGTTTGCAAGAATAGCTTTTTTCAGACAGTCATTAGGGACGATGTTTATGCATGAGGCGTGCGTGAGGGCACCGAAGGGAAAGTCAAAAATGCTTTAATTTATTGAATTTTTGCGGGAAATTCATTGCCTTCGCCGAAAATTTGTCACTCTCCACGAATGAGGCGACCATGACTAAACTACATATGAACCGGAGCAATTTCAATAATTAAAACGCCACCTGTCAGGGAGTCGTGGAACCAATTCCCCGGTAGCGAGGAAGGATTAAAGTTTAAGGTTCCCCCCCTCATACCTCCCAGCAGACGCCATGTGTAAGTGCTTTTGCACCTCCATATGCGTCTGGCCGGCGGGGTCGCTGGAGTCCCAAGTCCAGGTGGGAGGGAGCAGCTGTGACCTTGAGCAAGGCACGCCGCCGCTAGCTCAGGCGCCGTAATGAATGAAGACGGTGATGGAAAGTGAAGGTAAATGACTTGCAGCTTTTGGAGGTGAAACCACTCCTGTTGTCTCCCTCTTTGTGGGGTTCATGATGGCGGTGATAAATAAATAAACAAATAAATAAATAAATAAATGGAGAAACAATGTTGCGACTCAACGTAATTAAAAGTAAAACTCGGCTGAAGGAGCACAGAACACAAAGTAATCAGTTTGGTCGAAGATTGAATTCGGCTCGATTTTTAATCTAGAAAACCAGAGCGCAGCTCCGCCCGCGGTTTTGTCTTTAAAACTGAGAAATGTAAATGTAAACAGGGATAGAAAAAAAAAGAAGATGAACAGGAGAGAGGAATTGCTTTTTCATCCGTCTGTCTCGTTTTGGTTGATTTGTTGTTGACGCTAACTTCTCCACGGGTCTCCAAGAGGCTAACGCTGTTGTTCACTGGCCTTGACCCAAAGGGAATCTGGTTCAATTCAACCGCCCATCGGTTGTGGGTGCCAGATCCATAACTTTGACGATTTGGTAGTTTCGCTGGACGGCGCAATCAAGTCGCGCTGCTTCTCACTACTTCTTCTGTTCCAGAGCTGCAGAGTGGTGCAACCATTTGCGATGAGTAAGCAGAAAACTTGCCCGGATTTGAACGTCGGCCATTTGTTTGCGGTCGCATGTTTTCCAAACAGTTCAACCGAGAAAACATTTGGCGCAGACGGGAGGGATCAATTAAAACAAGACGTCTTTTATTAAAAATGAGTCAGGTTTTTTAGCTGGGAGCAGGGATGAGCTCTAAAGCCGTGCGTTTCCACAATCGACGTCAGGAGGAGTAGGTGCGGTTGATGTGAGCGAGGAGCCAGCTTTGGGGGTTTTGGCTCCTTCTTGGAATGAATCCTTTAGAGCGGAGGTAATATTAGAGGAGGGATGAGAGCGTCCCGAGCAATGTATACACAATGAATTCTTTTTGGTCCGAGTCAAGGTGGAATTTTCAGCGTGGCTCCGGCACCGTGGCCTCGGAGGGAGACGCTCGGCCGTTTGTGATGGAAAGGCAGCTAAGTGTTTGTTATTCCCGA
>OMPJ01010550.1:11833-25852 GCA_900312935.1 Carapus acus
ATTCCCGACGTGCCTGCGACACAGCTGCAGCTCGTCGTACGCTGGAAAACGGCCTTTTAGCGCGAACCCCGCTAATTTCTGGTAGGGAATTACAAAATCGCCGAGTCTTTTCCTCAGCCTTTCTAACGCCATTCTCCAAAAGATCACTGCCGACTAAGAGTGTCACCATTATGTGTGGAACGCCTGAGTGTGAATGTGGGCGAGTGTGTGTGTGTGTGTGAGGCAGTGGATTAGCAGTCATTTAAGCCAGTGGTCCTCAACCTTCATTTCGCCTTCATTGAACCGGTTTCATATCAGAGGATGTTTTCACTGACCGGCCAAGTTGCAGATAGTTAGCGAAAGTGAAGTAGGCGGTTGCTGTTGCTGTGGTTCCCCAGGTAACTGCGCGAGATGTGTGTGATTCTCCCGCTGAGAGGTATCACAGGGCGGAAGAATTAGCCGCCCTAGGTGCATGTTCTAACGGAAAAGGGTCCTTCTTAATGCCTTTACAGTTGTGGAAAGTTTTGAGGATGATAAAGTGCCGGCTCGCAGGCTAAAGAAAACCTCCATCGCTCTTTCAATGTGTGTGTGTGTGTGTGTTTACCAGGACGGCTTGTTACCTCTGAATGCACTAGCTTGGCAAGCTGGAAGCTAGCGCACTCAGAGGTTCCGTACCAATGTTGGGACCAGAGGCAGATATGAAATGACATGTGTGACCGATGGAAGCACCTTAATATGCGTCAATGGAGAGTGGACAGATGAATAATAAAATCATTCAGAATCAGATCCTAAATCTAAACTATATAAATAATTCCCTTCCCTGCGACCCGGTACCTATTGACCCACGGTCTGCAGCCTAGGGGTTGGGGACCACTGAGTTAAGCTATTAGTTGGCAACTTTTTATTTTTTGATCTCGCTGAGGTTCAGTCTGTTCTTGCCAGTAGCTCAACAGAAAACATGACATCACGATCTCCTCCTGCTGTCAATGGCACCAAACTCCATCCGTCTCGGGCGTCTCGGACTCCTTGTCCTCTTCGATTTCATGTCTTGCCAAGCTGGCCGTTCTTCAGAGCGGAGGAGCAAATCTGCGAACGCCGTTGCCTAAATCGAGGAGCTCATTAGAGCCTCGCACATCCAGGGAGACCGCGGAGAAGCCAGGCAATATGAATTGATTTCTCTATATCCGAAACATAAAAGCCAAAGGCATTAGCATTAGAGAAGATGAACGTTGCTTCGGAGACCAACAGTGCGCCGTTGAATTAAGCAGACATGTTTAACAAGCTGTTAACATCGCTCTCTCTCTCTTTCTCGCTCTCTCTCTCTCTCCTGTTTCGCTGTGCAGCGAGTACCTCTGACAAAAACAAAGAAAAAAAAACAGCTCTGGGCGTGAAACAGGAGCGAGATCCCCACAAGAGAGTGGCGTGAGAAAAGCAGGCGTAGACGCTCAGCGGAGGTGGTGCAACACAAGGGGAGCCACTCCGCAAGTTTTGAATAAAAAAAAAAAAAAGAAGCTGAGGCCTGTTTGTCTTGCAGCTGGGGCAAAAGTGCGACGCGGAGCTGGTTAAACGTTATGGTGGGTAAGGAAAAGGTTCTTACAAGCCGCGGGTCCGCAGCGCACATTACATGTTAATGAGTTGGAACGCAGACAGCCGAGCAGAGGCTCAAACTGCCAATTAAGCATATGCTGCAGACGCCACTGGTGTTCCGACGCGACCATCTGATAGCGCTCAAGCTTGGCCCGCGGATCTGAATCTCTCGGCGGGACGTGGAGGCACTCCAACGGTGACTCATTAGCCACAGATATCCCTGAAAACCACCGAGGAATATAAGCAGCTGCTGATTGGACGTCCCTCATTCGGCCCTGTCCTTCGTTCCTCTCTCTCACTCACTCTCTCTCCCTCTCCTTCGCTGTATTCTCAGGCTTGGATTACCGCCGTCTCTCTTCCTCCCGCCCGTTTGTTTAGTCTGTCTTTCTCTGCGATGATGCTGCACGTCTTTGCAGAGGACGAGTAAACAAACTGCTCTCTGAAGCTTTATTCTTTTGCAGATTTTTCGGATGGTACCTCCGCGTCAGCACCGCCCCGTAATAGGTTGTTGTTATGAAACTGTCAAGAAGTTATTAGATTGTTATTACTGATTTGGAAAGCTGCTTATTAAAGTGGTCGGCGTGGAATCAAGCAGAATACCACAACAAAGAGCATGACGTTACAAATCGTGTTCTGATTACACGATTGAGAGGCACGGTCCCAGGATGCTGGAGGCCCTGCGTTTCGTCTGCGATGGCGATGGAGTTCATCACTTGTTCCTTTGTTTTATTCATTCTGATTCCGGCCCCTGGCGAGACAAAACGCAATGTACACAATCATGTCGGTGGCCCCCCCCGTCGCCGTGGATCGACAAAACGCCGGGACGGCGAGTCGTATTATCTGCCGGCAGTGGGGAAACTTCACAAAGAGGACCGGCGCTGCCACGCACCAGGCTTCCAGAACTTTGCCGCGATAATGAGGAGCTCCGAACCCGAGAAATCTGAGAGAAAGTCGTCGTAATCCTGCGTTGTCTGGCACTCTCCCGCTCCTCCATCGATGTTCTGAGAGATTCGCCACTATTTCGAAGACGGCGTAAACACTCACCGCCTGCAGAGATGGGAGATTGTTTACCCCCCGCCTGGATAGAGAACGTTTGAACCCGGCTGTCAGGGCACGACACCAGTCGTCCGTCTCATTACGCCGTCCCAACGGGCGCCTGAAACAAGACATCACGCGTCAGATGGGCGGACGTCAGGCGCTGCTGTCAACGCATCAAAACAGGGTCCGTGGTGACAATGGCTGAGACGAAACAGGATTACGGGGAGACAAGACAGGATTAAGGGGAAAATTGGGAAGGAACTTGTGCCGGTTCCTGTCACATGACCCAAAACACCCTTATATGCATTCGTCCCTGGTCCCTGTGTGTTGTTTTTCCACAGTAAAACCTCCTCAGCCAAGTCAGAATCGTCAAAGTCTGACTAGCTGATGTCCTTTGACATTCTGATATGATGATGTATTGAGCTCGGACCTGGCAGGGCGCCGCTTCAAGTGCGAGTTCATCTCCTTGAGTAAACACGCCGATCTCTGCCTTTTTGGGCTACTTTGGGCCTTTTTGTCGTAC
The DNA here is from genome assembly GCA_900312935.1 of Carapus acus. Taxonomy (NCBI): domain Eukaryota; kingdom Metazoa; phylum Chordata; class Actinopteri; order Ophidiiformes; family Carapidae; genus Carapus; species Carapus acus. Next base: position 14,961 of record OMPJ01010550.1, read on the forward strand.
ACGCTCGGCGAGCAGGACCTCATATCGCGCCATTGTTGAAAGTTCATTTTCTCCTCAATATGCAAGCGGCAAAATCAACACTGACAATTCAATTTTCCTTTGTTCCAGCGCCGCCGGGGTCGCTCCCCGGGCCCGAACCTTACGCATCTGCTGATAAGCGTTACCGCGCGGCGGGCAAAGTTGGTGCCAAAAGCAGTTTGCGCGGCATCTTTTTGACCTTGGCGTGATTGCCTGTGAGGCACTTTAATTTAATCAGCTTCCCCGGGCTTGAAGCGCCGCTCATTGTTGAGGAGAGGAGGAATGGGGAGCGGCATCCAAATACATGCCCGTGCGCGCATACGCATGCAGATACGTGCTCCTCCTTGCACCGAGGGAAGGTTAGCGACAAGACCAAAAGCTCCAGGGAACCTCGGGGGTTGAGGGGGAGAAGAGAGGGTGGGGAGCTCACATCCGCACAAAGGCCAAAAGACAGCGGAGTTTGCAAAGCATCTCCATCAAACGGCCCCGTCTCTAATTATGTCATCAATCAGGGAAGGGATGACGGGCAGGTACTCAATTAATGGTCATTGGAATGCGGGACGAGGTCTTCGGGCACCGTGCCATCTCTGTCATCCCGGGGCAGGCAACAGGACACGCATGTCAATGAAAATTCATGAGGCGGGAGGAGAGCCAGGGAACGCACACATGCCGCCATTGTTCCACGGAATGCGAAGGCTGCATTCCTGCGCGGAAAAAAATTGCAAACGCGCCATAGCGCTATTATTGTCAGGCCAAGTTGAAGTATAGAACCGGCTTTCTTTCTCTCCTTTTCTTCTTTGTTTTTTTTTTCGTTGTGTTCGCAAAGTGTCGGTCCGTTCGCGAACGCAACAATACGCTCGCGACTGGTTTAATTCTGACAAACTGGGCCGACTTCCAGCTGCTGTGCTCCAATGTTGGGGCTGTAAATAATCTCATTAACTTTATTAGCCCAGAGGTGTGGACGGTACGAGTCTAGATTCAATGTACGTGACAAATTCCAGTCCTGCTCTGACTATTTACCGCACTAATTACCATCATGTGGTCGTTTAAGAGTAAAATTCTTGGATGTATGCGCTAGTAAACAGTAAAAAACACATCCCCAACACTTGAATTATGCGTCTCGCTCTATCCAGAGGAACACATCCGGAACTGAGTTTGATCATTAAACATATCAGTAGATCAACTCACTCTCCAAGATGCGGCGGGCCATCAGTCAGGCATCCATCCACACACACACACACACCCTCCACCCCCGCCGTGCAGTTAGAGCTGGGCTGAAACGGGCTTTGATCAGTGATCTGGTTACAAAAACGAAATGCTGCAAAATAAATGCCGTTCGATTACGGCGTGAGCTCACTCGCAAGATCCTAACCACACTCATTAGCTCCCAGGTCGGGCAGGCGTGAAATGGGGCCCCGACGCCGTGCGTCGATGGCAGCCTGTGCTCGTATGTGCAGCGCGCAGCATTATCAGCTGCTCTCTCAGTCACTGCCCGGCTGACAGATAGGGGGGCAGAAATGCACTTAAACTGATTCATTTGATTAGTATTGGATGCTTTTTCTTTTTTTTTTTTCCCTCTCCCTGCCACGCCGCTTTCTGGAAGAGGAGTGAGCCTGTGTGTGTGTGTGTGTGTGAGTTGGATGACGGATGTTCTTTGGGTCAAACCTTGAAATTACCCCCTGCTCCCCCCCTCCCACAAGTGAATTAAGTCAAAGCCAATACAGATGCCCGAACCAACAGATTCTTTATGCCGGCTGGATCAATGGGTCGTGATTCTGCTCGGCTAAGATATCCCGAGGACAAGAGCGGCCTTGAGGCTCGGAGGATGGGAGACGGGAAGGTAACGGAGAGGTGGAGCTATAGAATGGAATGAAACACACGCTGACAAATTCACGAATCATATTACATGAGATGTGTTGATTTGTCTTTTTATACATAAATAACTCTACGCTGGGTTTCAAATTCCACAAATCTGAACTCTGCTTGGGTTAATTAATGTTCTGTTTTTGGATTGAACCATCTTTGTAATAATGTATTTTAAATCGTTCTTGATTTTGGCCTGTTGTCCCCGTGTCCATCGTCAACACTACTTCCTACAGGAGGGCTACAGGGTTTTTTTAGGACATAAATTACTCTAACAAGGATCCCTGGCACCAAAATGAGCCGCCTTACTCGCTGAGCTACTTCTATTCATAAAGATAAATAATTCAAAACTGAAAACATTTTCCTCACACACGCACATAACTGAATCACAAGTTTACTGACTTCGCAGGTTTACCTGCAAGGTGAGTGTGAAGCCCCCTAGTGGCTGTTTAACAGTATTATCATTTCGTACGTTAACGTTCTCGTCATGTCTGGTTCACACAGATAATGGTTATAAATTTGGAGAGTTAATTGCATGCACATCTAACAAAAACTTGAGTATTTCATCCCTGTAAACTCCTTTGTAAGTCTATTTAGATGCAATATTTTTTCTGGCTTCGGTATAGTAGATAATATGAAACAAGTCCTTGCATCTGCTGGATTTATTCCATTCTACGTACAAGTCAAGGCTTCAACCACATTTATCGATCTTGGGGTTTGGCTGACTGGAAAATCGAACTCTGGTAAGTCCAGCACACGCTTGCTTACAACCCCCACTGATTCTGTATCATGATGAGCTAGTATTGGTATCATGAAAATATAAAAATTTGTATAATGCCTATTTTCATGCTTTTTTCCTTCTAAATTACACACGACGCATAACGATGGCGCCAACCCCTCTCCAATCAGTGAAAAAATTCTTTAACATAAAACTGGTCCGCAAAAACACAAAACAGGTTGGTGACCACTGATACACGGTGTATCACTGTCACAAAACAAAATGCTGTTTTGCGCAGACCGATTTCAGCAAGGTGGTTTAAAAACATCATTAAATGAGTTCAACCAGAACTCAGAACTCAATAATATCCAGCGTAAATGTTCATACAGAGGCTCTTTTCCAGAAAGTGTGGGACAGCAGTAGGAAGGTGTTCTGCTCTGCTATATCACACCTTTCAGCCTCTAAAGTGCAAAGGAAAAGTTTTGTAAAAAGTAAAAAGCTGAGAAAAGCGGAGAGGCAACAAGCCGCTGCGATTGTGCACCTTGGAAAATTTTCATATTCATATGAAAATCATTATTGTTATTGTATCGCTAACAATCAAACTTGTATCTATCATGTTAATTCTTCAGAGACTTGAGAAATATCTCACTCAATTCCTCAAAACATGAGCAAAGTTATCTCAGCCATTACTCCTCTTGGCGCGGAAAAGGTTTCCGACGATCCCAATCGGACACGCCAACCGTGATGCAGCTGCCGTGTCAAGTCAGACCAGATCAGTCACGAAACACAAATAATAAGATTGTTAAAAAAAAGCAAGGGAAGTAAAAGGGAAAACTCCCACAAAGACTCTACATTCCACTTTACAGATGTGCATTGTGGGAAAATTCCATGCACCTCTTATGATGGCGGACAAACCGCCTTTGTTTTGTCCGCCGTATGAAATCCAATTTTTGAAAAATCGGTGCCTCTCTTGAAATCCCGCCGACAGACAACAAACACACACACACACACACACACATGCACGCACACATGCATTTCCGTTTCAAAGGGTTGTTAACAAGCGCCGCCACTTTCCACCCTCTCCCTTCCCTGAGGCAATAATGGAAAACAATGAAAACAAACATTCTCATACTCGTCTCTTGTTTCCATACATCTGAGGTTTGGTAACACACACACACACGCACACACACACAAACGCACACAATCCCATCTGTATCATTGCTCAGTGAGATCTCTGTATTAGCTTTGCTCACAAGATCCTTTCGTGGCACTTTTGAAGTCATAGGAAACTGGTCTCAGTTTCGCTACCGCCATATCCGTTTGTGTGTGTGTGTGTGCGTGCATGCGCATTTCCTTATTCATATTTATTCAGTGTTTTATCTTCTGTCTATTGCGTGCATGCCTCTCGCTTTTTATCCATTTATCTGTTCTTTCAGTACCGTTCCACTGTTGAAAATGAGTGACTAATAGTCATTTTGAACTGGGATCAATTACGTTTTTTCAAATTTTGACTCATTTGCGCGTTGAGGTGCAAAATGCCTCAAGGGGCCTTTTCTTTTTGTGCAGCCTGATGTAGAATGTGGAAATATGCATGTTGTTTTCCAGGAGGCGAATTATGTGACACATGGCTGATGATGCGGGCCAGTCCGTGGTTGCCGTTGAAATTGTACCGAGGAAAACATCCCAAAAGCTCTTTCAGCTCAGCAACCAAACGAAACAGATGTTTGTCTTCTGCTGGGGCGAAGCAGCAAAGAGGGACGCCCAGAATAAATCCAAAGTGGCCGCAAATAATCGGGAAATATCTTACTTATTTGTCTTGCTCCCGGAGAGACGCAGAGCGAGGGAGAGCGGATTCGCTGAACAGGCATTGTTATTGAAGAGCCGCACACGTCTAAACTCTCCGCAAACCGCCTTCACCGCTTCCTCTTTCCGCGGAGGGTCTATGTATAAGTCTCCCACATACCTGAGCGCCAAGCACAGCTGACACGAGGCAGAGGTTACGCTAACCTTTAATTACCGCCTGTAAGTAAAAAGCGATGAAAGGCGTCATTGATAGGATTTAATAAAGGGCGCATTAAAGTGAGGCTCGCACTTGGGGCGAGACATCCGCGGGCATTTTTTGCACACGCCGCCGCCAGAAAGTGCGGCGCCACCGCTCCGATTGGCTGAAGTGGTTTGCGTTGGAGGTTCGGAGGTCATTGCGCATTGACAGATTGCCGTCCTCAGTGCTGCACCAGCACGAATTAATGATGCATCTCATCGACTGGTATTGATGGGAGCGCCGTGGAATACGTGATAAGTGGAGGCCAGATGCCCCTGCCTGCATTAATTCTTATTTTTTGCTCCATTCCGGACATCTCAAAGATAATGAAAAAAATAATAATGATTGAAAAGAAGAAATACTTCTTTGACCCTTGCATGCACACGTGGGGTCAAAAATGACCCCAGAGGTTGTTATTCTTCAAAAAATTTGAAAGAAAAATTGTAACATATTCAAATGTCAAGTGTTTCTCATTCAACATGTTTGTGACATGTGGCAGTATTTTTTCCTTATTTATGTTTTAATTCGTTTTGGGAAATTCCTCAATATTTTGAGAATTTTAAGTGTAGGTATTGGTAGGTCATGCATCCAAGGCTTAACGTAGACACATACAAGTACCCCTGACCGTAGCCCCAACCCACACCCTGATTGAACTCTCCCTCGTCATTTGAGGAACAGTATTAGTGCTCGCAAGGAGGTATTAGTGGAGAACTAAATCTCTTCATTGGTCACACATGCATGTGCATTTTTACCTGTTAGGTCGCATACGTGACATTTGACGAGAGATGTCCGATAATATCGGCCCACAGATATTATCGACCCGATATTAGCATAAAAATGTAATATCGGTATCGTATTTTTTTGCTTTAAAACTGATAAAATAAAAACCGATGAAAATACAATAATGCTTGCGTTACACTGAAATAGTGCCTATGCGCTCCTGAAGCGTTTACCGGCGCACATATCGGTATCGGCTGTTATCGGTATCGGTAAATTGAGAGTTGGACAATATCGGCATATCGGATATCGGCAAAAAAGCCAATATCGGACATCCCTACATTTGACCTCTGCTTTTTAACCCTATCTATGAATATGTACATATGACTCAGATGGAGAAACTTGGAGCCTTGTGATTTTCAGAGGAGCCGTGGTGGTAATGGTAGCCCCACACATTCCCATGATAGTACTGAAAATACTGATAATGACAACTATGATAATAGGTTCCTTAATTTTGTTGGAATCCCCATCTATGAGGTCACTGAGTCAGGTTGATGACGTCAATTAATGCTCCTGATGAACTCACTCACCTCCACTAAGTACTCTGGGCTATAGACTTGCTTCATCCTGCAACTGAACGTCACGACGAATCCACCTTGTGTCTCGTCTTTTATATGATGAGGTGACTAGCCATTGCTCTTCTCCAGGGATTTCTCAATGATTTACAGTTCCACCAGAGATCTGACCTTGTTGCATACAAAAGTCTTTCATAGTGCTAATCTTTGCCCCTCCGCGGCCGCTGCCGATGACATTGCTCAGTCCCGTCCTGCACAACAGCTCCAAGCTTTTGTCCCACTGTATTGCAAAGCTGTTGCTGAAGTGCTGAAACAATCTATAAAACAGGCAATAAACTTCACAGTATTGTAAAAAAAAATACTGTGCCCGACTCGTACCCTGAGCTTTGGTTTCATCTTTGGACATTCCGCCCCCTCCGCCTTCCCCCCACCTCCCTGGCTGAGCAGCCTCTGTTCGTACCTCTCCGCCAGACGTCTCCCCAACTAAAGAAAAAAAACAACACAATTTACCGTGTGGCCTGCGACAATAATAAACAGTAAACTGAGTTTTACCACCACGCTTCAAGGATTGGATTCTTCTGTATTCCATGGATTTACAAGTGAGGGGGATGTCAAATCTTAATAAGGATGTACTAACTGCCTCTCAAGAAACAAGAGGGAGGTAAAGGTTAACCCGTTAAGCCTCCGGCAGGCATAAGAGTCGAGAACGCCGAATGACAGGTTTAGGATTCACTCGCCACACAAATCTTGGTGTCATGGCTTCATTAGTTGCTGCTGGCCAGATGCTTTTACTGCAGCAATAAATGTGTACATGCACTAACAAATACATTATTATACGGGGCACTGTCGCAACCTTGTAAAACATAGATTTTTTTTCCCAGGCAATTTAATTAGTGGCTGCTAATATTTATTGTCTATTGTACATTGAGCCGGGGCTTAGTGCGACCAATGCAAATGGGTCACATGAGATATGTTACTGTTCTGCTTTCTGAGGTTAAACGTAATTCCCTGTTATAGAGGGATTTCTTTATTGGTCGTGCAAACATAATCATAACATATTGGCCACGGCTGGAGTAAATGGAATGGATGTAACATGTAAGGTGATGTTTAAGTGATTTATTCTGGTTTCAAAGTCCGATTCTGTTTCCCAGCACAGCGCCAAAGGGAAAATGTCCTCGTAAACTTTGTCCTACTATGGTGACTTTTTGAGTTCTGGGCACCAAAGAGCACTGACTTGTCTGTTGTTAAATTGGATGTATCATTACATTAATGTGGATGGATTTTAAGGACCTTGAAGTGTTTTTGTGATTGTCTCTCGATTGAAAACCTTTTTTGAGAGAATTTGGAGAAAAATAGAACAGTGAGGAGAAAGAACAGCTGGGACAACAGTTTAAGGGTCTGTTTATAAAGTCACTGTACTTTCTGCCATGATGGACGTTCCCTACTAACCATCATCTTATATGTCCTATAAATAGAGACGTGGCTTTAAAGTCTGAAGGGAAAAACACACTTTTGCCTAAAAGTGACGGGCAAGGTGTAAATATTTGTTTGCTGCTACGGAAATAGATCTTAAAATAGACACAGTGGATATTGAAAGCATTGATGTTTTAATGTTGATCCACACATAACTACTAGCAGCCAGTTCAAGGTCCAATCTTTCCCTCACATAACAGTGTATCTTTTTTTCCCAAACAAAGATTGGAATGAAAACTTTGCTTTGCATGACACTAAATTCTTTTCTTTTTAATCTTTTTTTCTCAATTACCATATGGAAATATATATTTTATTTTTATTTTTTAAATAGTGATTCAATGTTGCTATGTTGTAGTAAATGCATTCATTATTAGATTAACTGATTGCAATTAGAAAGTTTTGATAAGTTCCAGTCAATTAAGATTTGCTTTTTAAAATCCCCCAAAACCAGTCAGTTGTTCTCTCGGATCAGTGAAGGAAATACATTTTTGATTCTAAAACTCCAGCATTTGTACAGAGCAGATTTATGTATTTGTTAAAAATAAGCAAATCAGTAAAGCTTTTGTGGGCGTATTAATCAAGTCAGTTTGCTTCACTCCATTAGAAGCTCAGCTTGTATTCAACTAATCGCCGCAATTTGTCCCCTGAAACAGATGTTTGCGGCGCAGACCCCAAGCAGTCAGTTTGAGGGATGTGTTTACAGATGCACTGAGACCTCAGCCTGTCCATCAGGGACTAGCGGCCGCGTGAGGGTCCAGCTCGGCGATTGCGACGGCAGCGGCTAATGAAGGCTGACTAGGTGAAAGAGCAGAATGGCGCCAAGCGGTCCCCTGCTTGGTCTCCATCCTCCGCCCCCCGCCCACCCGCTGGGGGAATCACAAAAGACTTGCAAGTGGAGGAGATGGTGGCTGTGCCAATCCCCGATACCCTTTGAAAAGGACAGACATTGTCCGGTCTCCGCTCTGATGCCTGGAAATAAGCATTCCTCTGGGCAATTGGAGTCAGCGTCGGTGCCAGCGAGGGAAACAGAATCGCTTGATGCAAGGTTAACGGCTCAAGAATAAAAGACCTCATTTGAAGTGTTGGAGCATATTTTACTCCAGATATGAACCTTCAGACACTTATTCAAAACGGCCGAATTACCTTTTTATTTCTTTGTTGTAACTGACTTTGTTGTAACTGACTCGAGCGGCTGCAGTCCCGTCGCTGTTCTGCGGCCCCCGCACTTCAGCGAGATGGGGGCCTTTTCTTCAAACCTGTGTGCGAATGTGACAGGTCAAGGTAGGTAGGTAGGTAAGAAGGTAGGTAGGTACAGTAGGTAGGTAGGTGGGTACTTTATTGATCCGGTGATCTTGCGATCCAGGAAATCAAAGGAGCAGCTCAGGCTGATGAAGAAGGTAAAAGATACTATAAACTTTGCAGTATACAATAGACCATAGAGGAGACTCACTGACTAACAATATACAATTAACATGTACTAAGGAACTAGGGAACTAGGGCATCTTTTTACTCTGGCCAAGAGTGTGAGGGGGATGCTCTGCTGTGGTGCCATTGAGCAAGGCAATGCAAACCCATTCAGTGTGTGCACTGTGTTCTTTCTTTCTTTCTTTCTTTCTTTCTTTCTTTCTTTCTTCCTTCCTTCCACTTCCAAAAACAAAAACAAATAAACTCAACAATTGCTTTCATTTGCTCTGTGTTTCCTTGCAGAAAAAACAAACAAATTCTGGTGTGAAATTTCTGGGATTTGGAATTTGTTAATTTTCTCCTTTTCGTACATTTTGCCAGGACCAGATTCCTCGTCCTGGCTTTGGATGCCCGTCCAATGTCCCCTAAGAGGCCTAGGCAGTAGCGCTGCCAGATGTATAATTTTTGATCTGCTGTGTCCACGGTAACGGTAGATTAAGCCAAAGGAAAACGGACCTGGTGCAGGAACTGTTCCCTCCGTCCCAAACTGATGAGGTACTCGGTGTGTTTCCAGCCTTTTATTCCCCACTATTAAACAGAGTTTAAGCGCAAATGTCATCTACAATAACCTGGTAATTTGGTTATTCAAGCGCAAACCGTCCAATTTCACCGTTGCACACGATGGGAATAAGCCACAAACGGAACAGCTGGAGGAAGTGGAGGAGCACAGTGGAAGTGATTAGCATAATCACACAGCTCCCGCCTCCATCGGCCGGAGGAGCAAGTCTGAGAGCTCAACTAACAGGGTGGTCAACGGTTTCGAAACCCTTGGAAAATGGCGGCCTCGGGCACCAGGACATGTCCGCCTATCAATCACCGCTTTAAACGTTCTCGCCAGTAATCACAAACGGTGAAAGTCACGGCGGATCGATTGTGTGGCAAGACAATTGAAACACAGGTCCCAATCATCGGAAACTTTGGTTTATGGAGCGAAACGGCGGACTTAGCATAGCCGTACTGTTTGTGTCTGTCTGGGATAGTGTTTTTTTTGTTTTTTCCTCTTAAAATGTACACCAAGTATAATCTATCAGAATAAAGATATGACTTTATGATTTTGCCACGCTTTCTCTTCTTCCTCGCCCTGCGCTCAGCTGCATTTGGCCATAGATCTCCGGGGCCTGACGCTTCGATGAGCCCATTCCGAGCGAGTGATATTGCACCATAGATTTCAGCAACGTGACAGAAACACCAATACAGCGTTGAACAAAGAGGCATTAAGGCAAAGATAAACCTCAGGGAACAGCTCGTAAATCTGCGCCCGCAGCGGTTTAAGGTTGGAGTCTGGCAGAGGTGATGGCCATTTTTAATCAATAAGGAGCTCATCAAGAAGGGTTTCAGTCACGCCACGCAAACTCCCACCGCGACGTGAGACAGAGAAGGAGAGAGAGAGAGAGAGAGAGAGCACGTGAAAGATGAGTCCGCTCTCGCGGTGTGTGTGAGGGCAAACATTAGAAAACCATTAAAATCCCTTTCTTTTCTTTTCTTTTTTTTTTTTCCTTTGGAAAATAATCTGGAAGCCTTGTGTGTGTTTCGTCTGATGAAACAGAAAAAGGGACAAACCAACAGTCCTCACAGGGTCCAAGCCAGCGGGGAAAACAAGCAATAGACGTTTTTTTGTTGTTTTTTTCATTCCTTTTGTCTGCACTTTAGAGATTCGAATGTAAACAAAATCTGAATCTGGGAAGTGGGACTGTCATTGAATTTTGGCTGAAGGAATCCTTCCCCGCCTCATCCAGGGAGAATAAAGTGAATGTTTTTTTTGGAATATCATTATTTCTGTATGTTTGGAATATCATAAATATGTATTGCACATTAATAATAATAATAATAATAATAATAATAGTAATAATAATAATAATAATAATAATAATAATAATAATAATAATAATAATAATAATAATGGTGATGATAATAATACTAGTTGTTGTTGTTATTATTATTGTTATTATTATTGTCATTATTATTATTATTATTATTGTTATTATTATTATTATTATTATTATTATTATTATTATATTGTTAC
>OMPJ01010551.1:0-21803 GCA_900312935.1 Carapus acus
CACAAACGCGTCCCTCCGCAGGCCCGGTGCTCGCCTACGGTCGGAAAACATGATTTCAATTCTCTCCCTCCCTCCCTCCCACACACACACACACACACACACACACACACACACACACACACACACACACACAGGTTCAGGCTCCTCCTGATGACTGGGATTCTTATGCAACAAGATGCCCCTCTGGTCCAACACAAGGTGTGCGAGTAAATGCTGTTAGATTCTTATCTCTGCTTGTTTGAGTTTGGAAATACTGTGTGCGTGTGCGCATGCGTGTGTTTGTGTGTGTGAGTGTGTGTGTGTGTGTATGTGTGCGTGCGTGTCGCGCCCGTTTGCAACTAGCAGCTGTCATGAGTATAAACAGACAGGTGATGTGACAGTAATTCAGTTAAATACAGTTAAGCAATAACTGGGAGGCTTGTTTGCTGTGGCTGTTTACCCCAACCAGACCAGCGTGACTCGCTGAATTCCTCCCCGAGTCTCACTCCATCATGGAGGCCTGATTATTTGTGGACATGAACCTCCGGCACTATGGCAGCAGACACAATTATTTGCTGAAAGCTGAGATAAATTAAGCTACGCTAAGCTAGCTTGCGGCAACCCAAGCCGGTCTGAGGAAGGGACGCGTACTCAAAACATCACGAGACAACACCGCTGTGCCAACGCCAGATTCGTCAGAAAGTTGCGTCAGACAGGGGCGGTACCTCGCCGCGCTTTGATCAAGCTCTGAGGCTAGCAGGGGACGGAGCTCGCTTTTTAAGAGTGCGTGAATCATCTGTCCGTGCCGCTGCCCACCGCTCGCCACCGACGGGAAGAAACGGCGAACATGGTGGAGCGTAACCGACTCAGTCGGCACGCTCGGCTCCCGTCAAAACCGAGTCGGTATGACGTTAGCGTGAGCTAAGTGCTAGGATTCCCACTTCAAAGCCGCGAGCGGAGGACGGCGCGGCGCCTGTTTGAAGCCGGCCGACCGTGTGAGGACACAACGCAGGCGGAGGCTGAGGGCCGGCGGGGGCCAGAGGCACGCTGGCAGCCGCTGCGTTAGGCAAACATGGTGCTGTGATCGCTGACCAAAAAAACCTGCACGAAAAATCCCCAACAGGCCAAATGGAAAAGAAACTGGGACTGAGATTAAGCAGGAGTGACACGCGCACGCACACACAAGGCGGCAAATGAAAGATCCGCATCGAACGGGTCCAGTGTGCTGCAAAACCCAGATCGAGCCGGTTGCCACTTTATAGCGAGTGTGCAGGCGCAGAGGCAACAGCAACGGCAGAACATTAATTTTAATAACTGCTCTTATTTTCTGTCCTGCCAGAAACTATTAACATAATTCACGCTCGGCAAATAACCAGGAGACCAAAAGCTACAGTTAATAGTCCTGGAAAGGGAAACAAAGCTAGAAAGGCGGTTGGTGTGTGTGTGTGTGTGTATGTGTGTGGTGGTCTAATTTGCCTATTATCTGCACGTTGCCCATCAGTTATTTACAGTAACAACAATGTCAAATATATCAAATTTGAATATGGAAACTGACCAAATGTCTCCTAACTGGAGAAAAGAAGGAGGATGAAAAAAAAAAAAGGAAAGAACCACGCTGTGGCGACGGAACATTTCTTCTTTCTTGGCAGGTCGGCCTCTCACCTCAGGCCTAGATTCCATTTTGCTCGACTGCACGGCGGCTCATGAATGCATCGACTTCACTACAAAGTCCACTAACTACGATCTGGTGTGTTTACAACCCCCCCCCGGACTCCTCTGTGTGTCGCCCGTGACAGTTTGAGCCATGACGGCGTTTTGTTTTTACTTTTTCCATGCAGCCCATTAGCAGCAGGTATATCTGGCCGCACCAGCTCGCCAAAACCGCAGGATTAAGTCGAACAATTAGCCGCCAAAATGAAGCAGCGGCGTGGGAAAGAGCGGCTCCCTCTCCCGTTATGCAAAAGTCTGGCGGGAGATAAGGCGCGACGGTTAAAGCGGCAGCAGGCCGAGCGTCGCAGCTGGCCCACGGTTCAAACTGTCAAAAGCGAAGGCGGCACAAGCCCTGGTCTGTTTGGGATTTTCGCGGGGAACAGCGCCGGATGCTCAGTCGTAATTTCACTAACTGGCGGATGCGGCGGAGGGAGGGTGCGGGGGGTTGGGCAGGAAGGGCCGCCCATATAAGGAGCGCGGCTCGCTCTCTCAGCCAATCGCCAGAGCGGAAAGCGAGAGCGGCCTTGTTCTCATTTGTCAGATGAAGGGAAGGCGGCGGGTTGTTTGTGGAAAAGTTGCAGCTGAGAGCAGACGGAGGAGGAATGAAGGGCTGCGCTCCCTCTGCCTGATAACCAGAAGATAAGAGGACATGGTCTGAATATGGGGGATTTCTGAAGGGAACGCGTCCGTCCTGGATGCAGGACTGGGAAATAGGTCAAAAGAATTTCCAGCTTTACGAACCAAATCTTAGCGCGACTGTCAAAAAAGATTTATTTACACTGCCCTCGTCTTACTTAAAATGTCACGGCGACTGTCAGTTTTCTGGCCGGCCGGCGTGAAAATCCCATTCTGGAAACTGAGCCGCGGCCAGCCGGGGGCTTTGCCATGTTTATCTTTGCTGAAATCTCGCGCTCGGCGAGTCACGTCAAACCCGAGGCCCAGTCGGCGAGCGTATCGGGGCGGACCACATGAAACAGCGCGTGTGTGCGCGTAGAATCCGTGAGGAATGGGAGTGTGTGTGATGTTCGGGTCGCTCTCCCGCTCAGCTGGCCTGGCTGCCAGGGAAGGGAAAAAGTGACAGGGGAAAAAAAAGAAAAAGAGGCATTTTCCAGCAGGCTTGGTTCGACTCGACTCGGCTCAGCCCGGCGTGTGAGCCGGTCAGGCCAAGAGGCCCCACGGCGTCACTCATTCACACGTCAAAGCGCTTTCCACTCGGCGGCGGCGTCTCTCTGCGCCCGGCCCCGATTCGGTGGAAACGCAAATGTTCGGGTTCCGCCCCCTGATTTGATGGAATCGTTCACTCTGTCACACACATGCTCACACACATGCACACACACACATGCCCCATCACGGGCACTCCACCAACACAGCGCGATGCCTTCGCACGCCACGCCACTCTCTGGTGCCGTCCTGGCATTCAGCGGTAGGGTAAGAGGACGCCATTGTTCCCTCACACGCTCACACACATATTTGGGCAGTTTAGTGTCCTATCGATTAAATTCACAAACTTGGGACCTGGACCTGAGTCATGACATCACACGTTGTAGGTAAAGATGGTTTCATTGTGAAGATCTCAAGAACTTTTAACTCGGCCCTTAGTTGGACATTGTCCTGATAGTTGTGCGTTGCTCTAAGGCAGTGGTTTTCAAAGTGGGGGCCGCCAGGGGGCGCTAGGGGGGCCACAGGAGGTCAGAGGGAAGATGACAAAAAAGTGGAAATATGAAAAAAAATCTTTATACAAAATGTATGATAATATACTGTATATAATATATATAAAATATTTCTAAAATAAATTCTAAAATAAATTTCTAAAATAAATATAATAGAAATTAAATATATTCTAATTATTTCTGAATCATTATTATAGAATATAACTTATGACATTCTTTAGGTAAATGTTTCTCTCCATATTTCGTTAGTGGGTTTGCCAAGGGGGTCCCCGGGCAGAGTCTAATGCTATTTAGGGGGCCTTAGCATGGAAAAGTTTGGGAACCCCTGTTCTAGGGCACAGGTGTCAAACTCAAGGCCCGTAGGCTAGTTGCGGCCCGCTGAATCATATTTAGTGGCCCGCAAGCGCTTGAGTGACTGTTTCAATATAATTCTCCTACATTTAAACATGTATTGACTCACAAACTACATTTCCCAAAATGCAAGTGGATCAAGTAACTGGTAAAGTGATGGCAGCTGTGCCACAATCAGGCACACATTTTATAAACTGTCATTTTGTCAAGAAACACCAACGCGGCCAAAGTGAGGGAACCAGGTTGTCAACTTGTTGATAGATTGTTAACTGATGATTGTTGATCTATTCAGGTGTCTTTTCCTGATAACAAACAAAGATCTGCAGATCTGCAATGTAATAACTGTGAAGAACTGACATATTTTTTCATCTATGCAAATGGGAGATTTGTAGGTTGAATATGTAAAAATTGCCAATATGAGATATTTGTAAATGAGTACAGGTAGTTACATTTGACGTGAAATTCCATTTATACCTCCTTAAAATTTGCCCATTGCCATCTGGCGCCTTGAGGACTGCCGCCATGCTGATGTGGCCCTTGGTGAAAATGAGTTTGACACCCCTGTTCTCGGGAATAGACTGGAAAATACAAATCAAAATACTCCAAATGATTTCAAAGGACAACTCGGTACTGAATTGTTTACAAATTTATCATTTACCTGTTTTCTGGACTGGACATTCTGTGCACACAGTGAAACTGTCAGCCTGTTCCTTGAACATTCCTCATTCCAAACTTACTCAATCCCTGAAGGGGAAGTTAGGAAAGGTGCCATGTCATCACACGAAAAGGCAGCTACAAAGTGTGACACACACACCAACACACACACACACGTGCTCACCACCGTCTCATTGCGTGCACGCACCCGTGCAGATGCTCCCAGCTGAGGCCACGGTGCGGCTGTGGGCTGAAAAGCCTTTCATTCCGTCCTTGGCTGTAAAAGTGATTGATTGACGAGCGGAGGAGGCGTCGTGATGCCACACGTCGGCGGCTGCGCCGGCAGCGCTGGAGCTGCCTGGAGGACAGGGAGGCGAGGCCGGCACGCCCCGATACAGTTTGGGATCTGGCTCTCGCTCGGACCCCCCGGGGAGTCCCAGGGACTGGCGGCCAATTATGAGATTTGCTGTTACAAGTAAATGCTTCAGAATGTCAGGACATGATGAAGGTGCGGCCCAGATTAAATGAGGGAGAGGAGACGTTGTAGCCGCGGGACAACAACGCCTCATTACAACCTAAAAGGAAGACGCTTTTGTCTGCACCGTGCATGTGTGAATGTGAATATATATATATATATGGTATGAGGCATGAGGGATGGGGATTGCACCATATATACATATTAAGTGTATATTCATGAATCTCTCATTGTAATTCTTGATTATTGTCTGATAAGTCTGATTTCCCTCAGGGATCAGTTCTGCGTTTCTGCCTCTAGTCAAAAACTTAACCGGTGACTAAGAAAAGAGGGCGCGCCGAATTGTATTTATCCTCTGAAAGGATATAAATCAAAATTCAGACTCGGTCAGTAGCCCATCCGAGAAAGCCGCTTCTTTATCGGGCAGGCCAGCCCCAGCAGCGCCTTCATGATGAAATACTGCCATCGTGTGGTCATTTAGGAGTACTGCAAGAAGAAGGCGCCGCAGGGGCCGAATTTCACCAGGCGATGAATGACTTTATAAAAAGGGATCTACGCATTACTTACGACTGGTACCACATCTAACACCAATAATTTTCATTCCTTTGTAGTTGAGACGAGGTTTCATCCATGTTCTCTAAAACCAGCTACCCCTCAGCGCCCGTGTTGCATAACATGTTTGTCGGCCTTCCCTCCAGTTCCTCATTAACCAAACTGAGAGCAGATTTGCTCATAGGCCATGTGCACAGTGTTTAATGTCCATCCAACAATGGCGATTGCATAAATACATTCAACTCAACACACATGTGAATCTAAATCAAAGCAAGTGACAGACAGTAAAAGTACGGCTTCACTAAAAAGCGTCTTTGTTGGAAAAACGTCGACAACAGAAGTGTAAGGAGAGATTTAAACCTTCAACACATGCAGGTTAGAAACACCGGAGAGTCGGTTCAGTTTCCTTCAAACACACATGCGCAGATGCATAAGAGGTGTACTGTATGCGTAAAAGTGTATACACTCACATACTGCAGAGTCCTCGTCAATTTTGCTGCATACCAGATCTAAAAATAAAAAGGACTTTGAGCTGGACAATCGTTGCATGGTCAGAGTTTTATATTGCTTAGAGGCGTAATGTAAAGTTAGAAAATAGCAAAATGAAAACGTTAGAGTGAAGTTGCTGGCGGGTAGCAAAACACAAGCACCAACACCCAGGTCCCCTCGCTGTGTGTGTGTGTGAGTGTGTGTTTGTGTGTTGAGCTTTTTCTGCATGTGACGAGGTCACCCTCATAACCTCCGTTGTCCAGTTTTGCGGTAGCTATAAGCCAATCCGCTAGGGGGCAGCACCACACACCTGGAGGCTCACAGCACTGATCCATCTGTGTCAGTGCAGAGAAGGGAGAAGCAGAAGGTCGCAGTTCACTCAGTCCTGCGAAAGTGAGACAGCGGGACGGCGGGACGTGGATCCTTGACAGCAGGAAGAGACAGTGGATACCCGATCAGGCTGACGGGTGGTCTTTGTCTTTGCACTGTCCAAACACCGTCCATGATTCCCTAATGTCCCTCGAGCTCCTCCTTATTTCAGACTCTGTGTGTTCGTAAAACTGTTCCCAGCGGTGGTTCTGTTGGGTTGGGGGTTGTTGAGGTGGGTCTCACTGAACCGACGAGCACCGTGCACCCACAGAAAACGCACTTGCGGCATTTTCATCCTGTTGCACGCCGCCATTTTCTTGCGGAAATCATTCAGATGAGCGAAGATTCCTGAGGTGAACACTAGCCAAAAGAATCACTAACCGAACAGGAAAAACATGAGCGGACCACTCGTAAATATGCGCCTTCAGCTTCTTAGCCTAGGCTGAGGCTACATGCTAGCTAGGGCTGGCCAGTTAGCTAAAGCTAGTCTGGTTAACAACAAAACTCAAAGCAAGTAAAAGATGAGGACACCAAATATAAATTAAATACGCTGCCCAAATTGGACACAGTCCAGCTTAAGTATCGACTTGGCGGAGCTGAGAAAAGGGCTTGATGTCGTTCCATTTGTTGGCAGCATGAAATGCTTTCTCAGATTTATCGTATGACAAAAAATGCAGTAAAAACTTCACTCTGAACAATTCTGAGGTCATAGTACATTGTCTGCCAGCATTTTGTGGATGCCAAACACTGTTTTGCATTCCAAATGAACATTTCACTCATATATGAAATCATGTAACGCTCATATCACATTAGGGCAAATACCGGGTCCTTTGTTAGCAAATGTCCACATCAAACAGTTTTCCATCCTCATCATCATCACCATTTGTTGAGCTACACCTCACCTCACTCTGACGTACAGCTGTCTTCACCTATGGAGCAAAGGAACACCTTTGAAAATAACACATTCGTTTTCAGAGTTTGACATATTGGCGTCGATCACGGGATGTTAACATGTTAAGGAATGTCAGAAACCCCGGACAGGAGGTGGACAAAACGGACGCAGCCTCCAGGACGATGTAGGTACGATGACAGACTGATGAGAAAACGATGTGAGAGACGTCGACAACGGATATCAAACATGCAAGACAACAAGCGGTGCAAAGCACTGACCAAGACATGAGGGGGGAGCGGTGAGTGACCTCAAACCTCCTCCTACTCCACCTCTTCCTCCACCTCCTCTTCCTCCCAACTCCCCCGACTGTCTTGGTCTCCCAGCGGAAGGAAACCTCAGTCGAGCGAAGAGCATTGACTCCTTATTGAGATGCATAATCATTTTTGGAAGACATGTTTTGTTCTCATGCATCAGCTTTTCAGGCTTTGGGGGGGGAGGATAGAAAACAGACATACACACACACACACAGACACACAGACACACAGACACACAGACACACAGACACACACGGGGGGGGACACGTTCACGCCTCAAAGCGAAATACAACTGGGACACGTGACACCCAACACCCATGGACGCGGAAATCGGATTTCAGAGTGCGGTGTGAACGCGTCCCCGGTGCCTCGGGACGGCGACTGACCTAAAAGGCCTTTTGAAGCCACATCTCTCCCACACTTTGATTACATTTTAAAAAGGGGCACATCGCAGCAGCGGCAGCAGCGGCTACGCTTATTCCGTCTCGTTTGATGCAAACATTCTGAACTCGGCGTCCCTCATCACGCAGCAGCGCGGCGTCTTCGGCGAGGAGGTGTGGGTCCGGTGGTGCTGCGTGAGCAGACGTCTCGGGGACGTGGGCATCACCTGGAGATGGTGGGCTGCTGTTTTGGGGGAGCGCGTTGGTATGGATGGTACCTGGCTCACTCCTTAAGAACGTGGTGGGAGCATGGAGAGTTCTTTTCTTTTTCTAGGCCTCTACACAGCAGTTTCAGCGGTCCAGGTCACTGCCTGTGGAAGGAGGTGAAGGGGTCGGGTAGCTGTCACATCGGGGCAAACCCCGTTTTTTGTTGATCCTTTCTTTTACCATCCCTCTCCCACTTATTCTCCTTTCAGAAAGCCGTTGACGCTATTCCGCCCGCTTCTCCGCCTCTCGCCTCCGCCGTGCTCCTGAAAGTCTGCCCCGCCCTCCTCAGGCCCCTTGTGGAAGCGTAGCCGCAGGGTCTTGCGGATGACCAGGCGCTCCACGATGAAGGAGGCGCAGAACCACGGCACGGCGTACTCGGCCGTGATCAGGCCCATGAAGTTGTAGCGGAACTGCGAGTAGTCCCACGGGCAGGCGTCGAACTGGCGCAGCAGCAGCCCCGTGCCCAGCTCCCACAGGTACGTCCACAGCGTGTAGATGAGGCAGCGCAGCAGCACCGGGCAGCGGCCGCGCAGCTTCAGGTACATCCGCTCCACGATGAGGATGCAGGTGCCGTAGATGAAGAGCGCCCACACGCTGGTCACGCCGGGGAACTTCCAGTTGCAGTTGACCACGAACTCCCAGGCGGCCGTGAACATGACCTCGCAGAAGTAGCCGTGAATGGCGTACAGGTACCAGCGCGACAGGGGCGTGAGCGGCACGGGCGCCTCCGGGGTTGCCATGGTCACCTCTCCTCCTCTTCTTGGTTCGAGCTGGGCGATCAGAGAGCGAGGGAATGAAAAGCTGGAGAGAGAGGGAGAGGAGTGTGTGAGGAGGGGAGGCCAGAAAACACGTCCGCCGTCATATGAGCGCGACATCTCACGACTCAGAAATGGTGTAAAAACAAGCCGGCGTCAAACCAGTTTATTGTGTTTGCTGATGTTGCAGATGGAATTTGTAAACAGGGACAGCGGTGAGATCGGAGCAAGTCAACAAGACTGAGAACTATTACGAGCAGCGACAGATCTGTATGATAAATGAGGCAAAGGGCTATAAAGGGACAGTAAACGGGTCTTACCCTGGACATGGCATGGACGCAGAACACGAGAGCGGGACTGGGAGACCTGTAGCGTAGTATGACACATGGTGACAGGCAGGAGCGGAGAGCTTTTGAAACGGGACGAGCGGAACGACAAACGGGGAGCGTAGAGGCGAGGAATGCGACAAGCTGGCAAAGCCAAAGTCAGAGACAGGGCCATGCCACACGCAGCGGCACAAGAGGTCGGGCCGCGAGCAGGTAGGGCAGGAAAAACTAGTTTAATCCCAAACATGGAGCAGGAAGTTGTGATGCGAAACTGAATCTTTCAACAGCTGGTTCAAACCTGGAGCTTTTAACCAGCACTTCAACGCTTGTTTTGGTGTGGTACGCAATGTCAAACATTACGTGACGTCTGGAGCAGCGACTGCCTCACTTCCTGAAAGTCAGCTGATCGGTCCCCTACTGGTCCAATCAGGTGGTTCGCTGCCTGCGCATCATCTCGATTGCAAGTGTGTGCGTGCGTGTGTTTTGGAGTACTTATGTGTAATTGAATGCCTCTTGGCCATGAGCTAGCCTGCCAAATTTGACTGCAGCTATGCACTTTGCCAGTAGAGGTCAGTGTTAATGATTCATGAGCCCACTTTCTCACTCAACTGGCTCGGGAGGTTCATTGACTCTCAAAAGCTTCAACCACGAGATTCGAGAATCATGTGGTGAGCCTGTCCATCTAATTACACTACCGTCAAATGTCCAAATGGACAAATAGCGAGTGAATATTCCACATCACTGGCAACAAAATACAATGAGCTGCACAGTAGGACACATGGAGATGCTGGAGGACACACTCATGCCGAGGCCGGACACACATGACCAGTCCCAGCCAGCGTCATCCTGACAGGTACAACGCCATCGAGGGGTCAGGAGGCTCACGCAAGCCTCCATCTCATCCCTCCATCGTACAGTCCCGCCAAAGCAAGGCAGAGAAAATATGGAGGAGTAGTGTGACTGAGCATGCAGTCTCCTAAGGTTTGTCCCGTCTCGGCTCAAAAAGAACCGATGGTGGAAAGGGGTTTGGAGCACAAAAGCTCACTCAAAGAACAAACACACTGGGGCTTTTTGTTGTTGTTTTTGTTGTTAGTCGTTTTGTCCTCAACGGCTGGCCGGACGCCCGAGCTCGGCCGGCCAGGATTGGCACATTTCTCCCCGACGAGCAACAAGGGCTCCGTGTGAGGGACGGGGGGCCTCCGGGCAGGACCGGAGGACCTCCCCCGCTTAAGCCCTCACTGCACCTTTTCATCGCCTTTCTGGGCTTCTCTCTCTGTCCCTTACTCCCTTTCTTTTATCCTCCACCCAACCGGTCACAGGAGTCTCCGGCCCACCATGGAAAAAGGGGGTCGCCGCGACCCAGCGGCAGGAAAAGCGGCAGGAACAGCGGCGTGTTCTGCATCTGAATGCTGGCTCCTTTTTTTGTCTGTCCCCCTTTTTCTCACCCTGTCTCCTCCGCTTTGCAGGGACCAACTCTCATGCTGTCACCTCTCCGTGCCCCTTTCTCACTCCACAGTCACGCCGAGCTCCAAACGCAAGGGAGCCCGACAGGGACAGGGGCAGGTTTATGTGCACGTACAGAGGGAAGACACCCTATTACGTGTGTGTGTGTGTGTGTGTGTGTGTGTGTGTGTGTGTGTGTATGAGAGAGAGTGTGAGGCGTGTGTATTCAGAGGAGAGTCAGCGAGGACCTGAGAAGTAAAGAGTGTGTGCATGGGTTGACAAAGCGATAGAGATCTGTGCAGACAAGCGCCGCAACCACAACCTTCGAGCCTGTGAGACGACGCGGAGGGATGAGAAAACAAACGCTAATGGACCACGGCAAGGCGAAGACCAGCGAGGCAGCCAGGAAAACGGGAGGATGACTTTGCTGTGGAGCGGAATGAGGAGGCAAAGCGCAGCCTCATCAGATGTCGGACTGCCCGATCATGGCTGCGCTCCCAAACCTCTGCAAGCCGCCCGCCAGAAGGTCACTTTGACACGCTGACGCCAACCGAGCGCTGCACGGGAACCCGCCGTATCCGAAACCCTCAGAGAGGGAATCTGAGAGACACGATTTAATGTGGCACCAATCCTCTGCATTGTCAGCACACGAGTGCGCACACACACACATAAACACACACTTGGATGTACAGTACGTGACGGCTACATTTCCAATACGACCTCAGTGCTCGGCCTTGTGTGACCTAGGAGGATTTTGAGGACATTAGCGCTTTGCTGGCAGCAGCACTGCACCTATAGCGGGGAGAGGAAGGACAGGGACACCACGTGAAGGACACACAGACACACACGCGCTACTTTGGTGACTGTTGTCCCACACAAACACATTACTGAGCAGATTTAAGCGCTAATGAAGAGGAGCACTTTATGCAGATGTAGCAGCTTCTTGCTAATGGAAGCAGCTCTGGCTCTAAACAAACACTGCGTCGGCCCACGGACGCACTCTTTCTCTCTCACACACACACACACACACGCTTTCATGACGCAGTGGCCCACCCAGACGCTATTTTCCCGCACCTGCCTGAAAGTCAACAAGTGACAACACCCTCCGCCATATTTGTCTTTAAACAACAGCTGGGCTAAAAGCAGGAAATCAGACTGCAGCACAGGAGACAGATTCACAGCTCGCTGACTAGGCACAAACTGATTCCCATCACATTTTCACGGACAAATCACCGGCTGATGAGTGAGCGATTATTGGGGAGGGAGAGATGGAGGAGACAAGGTGGGAGGGAAAGAGGGAATAAGCTTTCCGAGGAGACACACTGCAAACCGATAGCGATCAATGGCCTGGACGGATCAATTACTCCTGAAATATGAACTGCCTCCATCACCCTCCGTGTGTATGCATGTTAAATTTGCACCATTAGTCTGATTTATCAAATCTTACAGCGCCTCTTATGCAGAAATTTGATTCAAAGCCCTCAAAATGCTGGATGGAGGTTTAGTTGAGGGAGCTATGAACGATCTTAAGGGAAGTCCACCTCTTCATGTTTTGCTTTGGCCAAATGTCCAACTCAAACCTCCCTGTCCATTTGTGGGCAGTCTTATTTTTGTCTTCCCGATCCTCCTGTAAGACGCAAGTTGCCGCCTACGTCTGTTTGGTTGTGTTACTTTGCAGCGTAGGACTCATCTGAGTAGGAAGAGGAGGAAAGGGAGGAGGAAGAGGAGCAAGGAGGCATTTGGGTCATTTCAGTTACCCAAACATGCACAAGGTCATCGCAGGAACCGAATCTGTCACTGCCCGTCCCTTCATCTGTCCTGTCCCCTCATGGCAACACACAAGACATCGCACACACATTCTAAGAGTGTCTCTGTGTCCCCTGCTCTCCTCCCGCCTTCAACATTTGCTCGTTCCAGTTCTCCAGCTCTCCTCTGTTTCACAAAATAGCCTGACAAATGGCACCTAAGCCGTCTGTCCCGCATCTAGGTCACGTCCCATAGATTAGAAATGCAGAGGCTGTGTCATCGCCACGGCCATGATGGAGCAAGGCTCAGTGCGCCTCAATCCGCTATCGTGCTCGGAAGCTCTACAATCAATCACTGACAATCCATAATTGATGCCGGCTGCTGTGCGGAGGGTATTAGCGGCGAGGATCTGCGAGCGGCGGGACAATCTGTCCATCTGTCACACCACTAATTGAAATGTTTAGCATCTTTCCTCTTTTCTCTGTTTGTTGTCTAAATGCTGGACCGCGTTTCAGGGATGTCAACCAAATCTCAGCATTTGCACATAATTCAAAGTCACTGGCGGCGAAATCTGGTGTCCCACAAGGCTTTGTGTTGGGGACCTGAAGTGGACACGCATGCTGTCAAAATGTCCTCTTGGCTTCAGTCAATGGCAACTTTGGAAGCAGCTAGAATTCCCCATAAAGGAGTGTGTATGTGTGTGTGTGTGCCCTTGAGCCACAAACTGGCACACCAACATAGCACCACAACAGTGGCATGCACTGGAAACGCACGCGATGATTCCCCCTCCAATAGGTTTGCGTGTGTATAAAATAGATCTAGAACATCAATACAGCGACCGAGGCCGAGTAGGAATATGGGTTAGTGAGCAGCAGCTGGGAGGAACTCAACCCCCACCCCCCACTCCACCCCCCCAAAAAGGAAAAAAAAAAAGTAAACTGCGGGTTTTCGGGAGTGCAGCCATCCGGGACATGCGGACTCCAGGCAAACTGAGAGGCATTGGAAGCTGATGAAGAGGACAGCAGCGGAGACTGAGGACCCTGAGAAGAGAGGTGAAGCCTTAAACGGCCAAAGTCATCATCCTCATTTCGCCCCTGAGCGAGTGCGAGCCAGTGCGCAGGCCCAATGCAGCAGCAGCAGCATCCCGCCTCCATCCTACGGAGCAGTGCGGCTTTCCACTCTACCCGACGCGCCGCGGACATCCCGGCGTGACCGGCAGCGCACCACCCGGAGAATCCACCACAACGAGGACACCACAAGACCTGACACTCACACAGAAATACATACAAAGTAGTCCCACTGCCCCTCTCCTGAACCTATTTTAACAGGTGAATCAGCCCGCCGACTGGATGATACACACACACACTCACACACAGTCGATGCGTCCCGACTTCCTAATTATCTCGTCTGCACTTTTTAATTAAAAAGCACAGTGAGGTGGAGTGTGACAGCCAAACGGTCGCACGGCCGCCAAACACTGAAACGCACAAAAAACAAAAAGAAAATCCCAAAACGAATTATCAAGTTTCAACACGGGAATGATAACATAAACAAGAGAACCACATCGGCAGAAATAATTTGCATCAATCGCGGCATCCTCTCCCTCTCCTCCTCCGCCGGGCTGGTGCCTCACCTTGTGTCCGGGCTCTACCGCGCAGCCGGCGGTGTGCAGGCCGGTCGATAGCGGCGGGCGCCCGCGGCCACGGTGCAGGATGTCGCCTTGTCCGCCTGACGCGCAGCCGCTACGGTCTTGTGTCCGGCCGGGAGTCCGCTGAAAGGGGGAGAGTGAGACATGTTACCTCGGTGTGGTGTGGTGCGGGGCAGCAGCAGCAGCATCAGCGGCGGCAGCTCTTGCTCAGACTCGCTTCACTCATGCTCCGCTTAACCATTTCAGTGCCGAGCGTCCCTGCAGCTCCCTGCGCAAAATCACGCCGGCATGGATGCTATGCATAAATATTGTAATATTACTCGTTATAGATAAATTCAAAAACTGAAAAATACAGCACATTCTTGTTCGTTGGAGATCATTGCTTTCAACAGACGTGGTGCATTTGTGCGGTGGTTCTCAACCTGTTGTCGTTGTCGTTGTTCCATCTGTGGTACTTGTAGCGCCGCCCTGTTGGCTTGAAAGATAACTTTGACTTTTCGATTTTTTTTCTATTGTGGAATTAACAATGAGGTGGTAAATTCAAATTAATCAATACATAAAAATGAGCTACATCCATGTCAGATGTGCTTGAATAAATAAAAGCAAGTGATTCCCTTACACAAATCTCATCATTCTCTCTTGCAGGTGTTACTGACATGTTAAAGTACAGTATGTTCCTCTGACGATGATGATGATGCACAGTTAACAAACATTGAAGGAGAAAAATGAATGATGTATAGTATCCTCGTTTTGTGATGGTTGGTTCCTTTAAGACATTTTTACCCATGACATCACAAGAAGGTATTTCTTGAACTCGCACTTAAAATGTGCCCACTCCGCAGAGTAAGAGTGACGACCGTTCAGACAAAAGGGGTGCAATACAGCATCTTCACTTCTCCAGACACATAGCACAAGTCGTGAGGAAAATCAACACTTTTTTTTTTTAATTACACTTTTAGAAGCATAGCTGCATTACTTGTGAAAAAGGTAGAAAAAACAGCAAGTCCTTCTCAATAAGTTAAACCTCTCTTGGGCCAAAGAACAGGGCCGGCTCACAGAACTGAAGAATCCCATAAAGCATTCAAACTCACTGGAACAGAGGACAAGGAGTTAACTCATGTCGCAAAAAATCAAAGTGCGTCTCCTTGCGAATTTGAAAGTGTTAAAATAACACAATGAAAAAGACAAAAAACAGAAGATGCAAGTGGCTTATTTTACATTCCTTCTACCCTTTTCCATAGGGTTTACAAGCTTTTTTCACGAAACTTCTCAAGTTTCATCGTTTGATCGACAAACTACGCGCTTCTGAGCTATAGTTGGTAAAAAAAAGAAAAAAAAAAAGAAAAGAAAATTATAATAACAATAACAATAATTACAATGACAGTAATAACAAGAAATGTAAGTAATAAACACAGTCCTGTACAGTCAGGCTCGTGGTCACATCGACCAGCTCCGAGTGCCTTTTGATGATCAAGCGACTCCTCACACACCGACAGACCCATGCTGACTGAGGCGTTGCGGCCGATGCAGTCGTCTCCTCTGCGCTCAGCTTCCCTCAGCTGCCCTCGACAATGCTTTATTGGAAAATGCCTTTCCATCGCACGTCCCCCTCTGCTGCTGGAGACACAAGCGGGGGAAAACCATTACCACGGCAGTTCTCGGCAGCACTGTCGATGAAGTTTGATGGGAATGGAAAAGCCCCTTGCTGCCGCAGATGCCGTGAAAACAAAGGCAGAGACGGCGTGTTGTGGCAGCTGTAAAGGCTCCGATGTGCTGCTGGCGTTTACAGATGCGCCCACTGTGATGTTTATCGACCTGCCGTCGCTAACCTGGTGGGAGCTGAAATTAGGTCATATTTCACTCTAATGCAATTACAACTACTCTCCTCAAACCCATTAAAGAATACAATCAAGAAAAACAAGTAACGCCAAAAAAAAAAGGATCCAGATAAGATTGATTACGATAGGTATCAACAAAAAAATAAAAAATCTATGTCCTCAAATATACAGTCACGATGATTGTTGCATGCAAAACCAAAATCAAAGAAACCTTGTGATTTGATTTGTGGCACAGAAACAGCATTTTGAGTGCTGTCGCATTGGTTTTATTCGGCACTCCGTGGTACTGTAGCTGCGTAACTCGGACCTACCACCAGGTGTCAGTGTAATGCAGGTATCAGAGAAAGCGATTAGGGAGGAAAGGCAGGAATGCTGGGTGCTGCCGAGATGCACTAACACCTCAGTCAAGGAGCTCTACTGATTCTTTGGATTCGCCAGTAACTCATGATCAACACTTAGCTTCAGTTAAACGACCATCCAATTTGTATTGACAGTTTGTCTTTCCATTTTTGATTGATTTTATCTTTTCATTTTCTAGATTGTGTACACTTTCTGATTTCCCCAGAAACAATTTTGGCAATGGCTGCAACAGACGAGTCATTTGTTGTGTATGTGGCAAACAAAATGGCTTCCATCCACTTTTACATCATGTGAGGACACATCGGGATCCACATTGGGACATTTGGAGTCGACTACTGTCACAGATGGGGGCTACATGTTGAACACGCCATAGTGTCTCACCTCACTGGGATCCGCAGGAGAGGTCCTTCCTTTGGGGTGTTCAGTCCAGTTCATGTACCTCGTCCTGCAGGGGGTCCAACACACGCCCCTGGTCGCTTACCCTCTTGGCCATGATCTCCCACTGTGGAGTCAGGGCTTTGGATTTAGTGCCTGCGCGCAGAGAAGGACACGAGAAACACTGGAGTGAAACACACAGGCGGACAGGTGGACAGACACCTGCACTTCACTTGTCCACTGCAGTAACACGACAGTCACTAATGAAACGAGAGTGATCCTCTGCCCTCTGGTGGCTGGATGTGGTAATGAGCATTACATCCATCGCCTGTAGACTTTCTCACATGAGCTATGCTATTAACAACTCTGTCCTGGTCTCAGTTTTTGTGATGACTTATGACAAAAAATGAGTAAAGATGAGTATATAGTTGCTACAGTAACAGTGACATACAGCTGATATGTACACACGCACACGCGTTGCTTATAGAGGCTCCCGGAAGTTGGGGGTTAAATGCGAGCAGTATCTTAGCCGGTTTGCTGAATTGTAGCACAGACAGAATCAGCTCTTTGTGTGTTATCCCGGTCTGGGCCTGAGGTGGACTCGTAAACCAGAGGAGATGCTCTCCCCTAGGATACACTTACCAAGCCCTGCTCCTCTCTGCTGTTACCATGACAACACAGAAAGTAGCCTCCAGCTAGAGCAGGCACAAAGCCGATCGCATCCTCGCAAAATCTCTCTCTCTCTGTTCTGGCCCTCTCCCTCTCGCACTCCCCTCCTCTCTTGGACTCTCTCGCCCATTCTCATGGGGGGGAGAAACAAAGTGGGACATCGAGTCCCCCTACCAATCCCCAAGACCATATCGACCAAAAAAACAAACTAGAGGAGGCACCTAGAAGCCCTCATCCATTTTCAGCAGAGGGTTCCAACTGGCGCACCAGAGCTCAGATGTGCTTCCAAATTCTATCTGAAATTTTTTAGGGAGCTTTTTAATTAAACATACATCCTACATTCTCACTAACAAATTTAGCTGAAAAGATATTACACACTATAACAATATTACATAAACCTAAGAAACCCCTGAATAATCTATGATGACTGGTTTTGGTTAGGGATTGTTGGTTTATCATTAGGGTTAGTGTTTGGGTCAGTTTGGCTGACTCACCTTCAAGACCGTTGTGCTGCTCGTATGAGCGTTTGCCCAGGATGGTGGGAGAGCCGTTGTTGAGGATGGGAGAGGACTTAATTGGCGTCAGACTGCCCATCGAGATCGATGCTGCACGGGCAGGAGGGGGGTTCGGTTTGACTGGACGGGGATGTGCTTCTGTTGGGAGCGGAGGGAAGACAACGGACATGTTGCACGCATTGTTCGAGCATTGCAGGGACACATAATTCAGAATTGTGCCGGACAACAAGAAAAAGGGGTGAGGGTGAAGGTTGAAAGTCAAGTCATTGAGCCCTGCGCCCTCACTGCTGAACCCCTTCCTACCTAAATATCGAACCACAGACTCCAGAGGTTTACGTTCCGCAGGTGTCAGTGGCAAAGGCTTTTTTGGCTTCTCTGGCAACCGCAGGGCACCTGTAGAAATGCAGGGAAGATGCACTAGGTCACAGCGCTAATGTGTGTGTCAAACATCATCAAGCCGTCTTGAAGCACAGACGGGCAAAGCTATCATATTTCAGAGGAGCGAAAGGGAGAAAAAAAGATTTGGGTGGGGGCCTCTCCGGCTTACACTCTGCCTTGATGGCTGCCGTGTTGACGGGGAGGTAGGGGTGCCTGGCCAGGTAGCGAGGCCTGATGATGTCCTTGCAGAGGCGTCGGGCCGCCCTCGTCAGTCCCGTAGTTTGCAGATAGAATGCTTGGCGTGTCTTCACAGCGAATTTGGGGCTGCTGCTGTGCCTGAGAGGCAGACCGTGGGGGCTCTGCGGGGACGAAGAAAACATCGGCTTGTCTTACAAACACAAAACACGTTAAGGAAAAACAGCAGCTGGCTGGCAAAGACGTTGGCTGCTACTTTGACTCGGGTGAATCTGGTTAGTTGAAATTCTGAAACAATTCAGGTACCGTGATGTGTGTGTGTGTGTACGCTCACATTCTGTTTAACTTTGAGGAGGTGGAGGGTGGGGGTTACGGCTGAAGTCGTGCTTGTGCCTGTGCTTTGTATCACACGCGTCATAAATATCATGTGGCGGTGTTGGAAAGGTCCATGGTGAGGTGTTATGGGGTGAATCCGGACTTAACAGCCATTTAACGGTGTTTTCTTTGAGCCCAACGGGGTGAGTGTTTGGGTGAGGGGCGAGTGGATTATGCAGTGGATAATGGGAGTGAGTGTAATAAGTGATATTTTGTTTGCGAACTCTAAACGACACGTCCCATCTCACCGTAAGCACCCCTGAAGAGATTTAACACAGAAGTGTACCTGCTTAAAGGCAGATGAGGATTTCTTGAGTAAGCAGCTCATTTATTGGTGGGCCAGGGCTTAAGTAATGTGAAAGCTAAGTGGTTTGGAGGACAAGAGCAGGGAGAGAGAGAGCATGTGTGTGTGTGTGTGTGTGTGTGTGTTTTGTGCACCATGTTGTTGCGATTGGGTCCTGGTCTTTCCCCGTCCAGCCTTGTGGGCATCTTCAACCCTCCGTATTTCTTCCAGTAAGTCCAGCATGAGGCGCAGAGGCGACACTGCATGTTGGGGGGTCCCCATGAGTACCACTGATAAGAGCTGCTGGCTATGTGCACACACAAACAAACACACACACACACACATTGCATTAACCAATGGCTCATTAGTGACGGGACATGCGTGGTCATGAAGATGGGGTGAATAGGAGAGAACACGCGAGCGAGCGACGGCATATAATCTGCGCTGAATCGGGGGCACGGGCCCAGGCGGGCGTGACACCCTTAATCATTCATCAGTGAATTAATTACACCACTGAAATAGCTCAGACGACGCTCGGCGGCAGCAAAGACTGGGCACCAGCCTTTCTCCTCTCCTCACCACATTCACATTTGGCTCATGCTTTTAATGTAGTTTGGGTTCATATTCGAAAAAACAACATTTGCCAGATTGTTTACCTGGTTGGGTTATTCTGATGAGCGAGAGATGATAGTCGTTAACTGGAAAAAAAGTTAATGTGGCCAACATTAAGACTGCAGAGAACACTGTGTGCATCGCTCCTGCATCAAGCATACAGTTTACAATATGCACCTCTGACAAACACCTACAAAAAGCAACCGATGAATTATGTAAAGGCTTGTATTTGGAGAAATTAAGACGCAGGATTTCTGAGGCCTGAAATACCCTAAGGTGGCGTAACTCACTTAACAGGGCTCAGTTGTCTGTGTAAAAACATGTGGAAGTTGTTACCATGAACTGAACGGGGAAAAAGCACCCAAACTGATCTAATGAGACCACAGTGGACTGCTTAACAAAAGTCAGCCAAATACACTAATGTCAAAGGAGGAGGAGGAGGATGGCGGCGAGGTCCCACATCGCCCTCCGCTTTGGTGGCCAGTTCTCCAAACGCCTCACACGCTCCAGAGAGGCATTGGAATGACGCCGACGCCCACAGCGCCGCGGGCACGACTTACTGTAGCAGCTTTCGCAGGCCCGGCCCAGTACGGGAGTCTGCCCGGGGGGTGCGGGTGGGCCGGGTGGTCCGGGTGGTCCGGGAGCCCCGGTGCCTCCCGCTCCGTTGACCAGGGTCGGCTTGACGCTGTTGCTCAGCTGGTTTGGGTTTGGCTTGTTACTGGCGAGGCGGAAAGACAGGCGCATGGGGTCAGAGCAGCGGCGATAAGGCAAGCGAGGAACAGATAACATTCATCATCCTCGGCTCCGCGTGCGCCGCGAAGAGCGATACTCGGCGGGGCGCTCACCGTGAATACAAATGGAGCGGAGAGCGGGTGAACGAGCAAATGCCGTGAGAATGGCGGGAGCTGTCCAACTTTGACAAAACACTGGCAACATTGCCCGGGAAGGCGGCGCATCGATCCAGCCTTTTTGAGTGATGCGGAAAAATAAAGCATGCCAGATACTCACTAGTTTGGGATGTAGACTTGCTTCAACTTGCTTTCTGCCTCTGCTGCTTTTAACCGTTTCTGGTTAGAGAGGATGGAGAAGAGCAGGAGAGAGAATATGATTAGAAAGGTTACTTGAGGAAGGCTGGATACATGGAGCAATGAATTCATACTTGTGACAAATTGTATTCACCTCTGGCAAATTGTGTTAAGTGGCAAGTGGAATATTACACTTTGAAGAGGTACATTTGGGTAAAAATTTATTAAATCATACCTGCTGTACATATCTGTCAGTGGTCTTCCACATGTAGTAATACTCAATAATACTGGTAAGAGATTTCCAGGGCAACTGAATGACGGGGGAGAGATGGAAATGAACAGTCAGTCAGCTGTTGGTGTGCCTCTTCCATCTGATGTTTAACACAGGCATGAGGACGAGGAGAGAAAACATTTATCGACACACGCTCGGCTGCCAGGGTGCTTTTGTGCAACGGCCCTCGACAGGGATATTTCCCAAAGGCTCAATAACACTGCGCTAAGTGTAAACTCTCATTTGTGCCTCGCAGTGTAAACCAAAAAGCTTTAGATGTGACCTACATACGGCATCCGCGAAGTGTGAAAGAAAAAAGGCTTCAGCACATTTCGGGCCCTCCCCTCAGATGTTGGACGGGGGGCAAAGCAGCTCCCCCGAGTGGAGGCCCCACCCAGTAATGGTGGCCGGTTCCGTTGTTTGAGAGAAGGCCCGGTTGAGAGGCAAAGCGAGAGCGCGGCACTGACGGCAGCTGGCCACCAGGTGGTACAGTGACGCACACAATGGGACAGATGCTGCTAAGTAAGGAGGATAAGTGCAAAAGCACAAGAATATACGGCTTCATCTGTGGGCTAAAGTAGGAACTACATCTTCTCAACCAATTTGACTGAGACGCTTGTCTCATTTAAGTCACAATTCACTTCTTGTAGGAAAGTTTTGCATCAATGCCTTAACTAAATGCAAATGTTAGGAAGAGGCTGAATTCTAATTCAGCGCACTCCTCACACTGGTGCACCAGACTTAAACCCACACATCTCCATATTAAATTTGGACCTCCCACTCGGCGGCGGGCTCGCAGAAGCGCACGCAAACTGTGCACTCAATGAGTCCTTTCTGCATATTCATAGCGTCGGGTATTTAATTAAGCCGAAATGCCCCCAGAAAAC
>OMPJ01010551.1:21823-33534 GCA_900312935.1 Carapus acus
CCGCCGCTGGCACTCAAACGTGGTCGGTGGTGCGGGGAGTCACTCACAAAGTCCTGCTGGATGTCGGTGAAGTCTTTGCCGTATTTCTCCAGCGCCTCCTCAAACAGGTTGGCCTCGGAGGCGCTCCATTCCTCCATCTCGTCCCTGCAGAGGACGGGTCCGCCCTGAGGCACCAGCGCCGAGATGGCTCGGGTCATGTCGTAGCCCGTGGCGTGCAGCGTGTCCATGGCATGAAACTGGAACACAGGACGGGGAGGACAGCCGTCACTCTTCGCCGCCTCGTGAAGCGGCTTCGCTGACAGCTGATGCTAGTTTGAGTCCATGAGTTGGATGGACGGGCAGTGCGTGGAGAGACTGTTGAGCGAGACGTCTCCTCTGTGTGTGATTTTGGGGTGCTTGTGTTTGTGCGAGTGTGGCTTCAATGCTTTTCACCCATCTTTTATAAATGAGGATCATATCTAGGGCAGAACAGACCCACACATACATACACACACACAAGACTTCTGGGGCCAAGAGCTTATTGAGGATAACCAGACCAAACCCTCCACACTCGCAGAAAAGGTAACTCGAATCGAACCTCACTTTTTTTCGATATTGAGAAAAGTGAGGCACACGTCTGTGTGGGCATGTGTGTGTGTGTGTGTGGGCATGCGCGAGTGCAGACTCACCAAGGTGATGTCTCTGGATGCTGCTGCAGCACTCATGTGAAGGCTGGGCTGTCTGACAGAACTGCTGCAGTCCAGGGCTCTGGCAAACGTGCCTACTGAACTGGAGGGCATAGAGCCGAAGGCGAGTGAGAGAGCGAGCGAGACAGAGAGAGAGGTGACACGGAAAAAGAGAAATTTCACTTTTATCCTTTACTTCTTTCCCTCATTCATTCCTCATTCAAAAACCTGAGGGGCCTCATCTCACACTGTGAATAAAAAGCAATGAAACTCAAAAGAATGAAAAGATTCATTTTATTCCAATTAACACGTGTTGGGCGATGTGGTTTAACATTAATTTTCACTTTTCCGACATCAGAATGTGACCGTCGGCCAGGAGAGGCGAGGACTTACCGAGCTACAACCAAGAACTGATCGATCTGTTTCTCTGTGAGTGAGCTGTTGGGGTCCCAGATTTTCTCCTCGAGCTTCTCCAGATCCCTGTCGTCACTCTCATCTATAGACATACACAAACACGCACGCACACACACACACACACAGAGACACAAGGGGGTCACATGCTTCACATCGCTCATTGCCTGTGCGTGCATGCGTCACACGGGCAGATATCACATTGTCTCACACGTGGTGTTTTCATCTTCGGTCTTAAGTCATACATCTTGCACAGACAGGCGCTCATTAGCATTTCCATACCGCCAGTAAACATTCCACCATGTTGACGTCTTACTTGCCCCACATAAATGAACGGCTTTGAGCCGAGCGACTAGGTTTTGCGACACTCGATGCGACAACACCCTCGATGTGAAACCAATGTAGCACCCTCCCTGCGACCGAACCTTTTCCAAAACTCTGCGGGCGACTCTTCACTCGCTCCCGGTCCACAATCGCACGCCGACGTGGCGTTGGGACAATTTGTCACGCATCACGAGATTTTCCTCGATCGCGGAGCGTGACAGAAAGGTGCAAGGCTTCGAGGCGGAGTGAAAAGGAGAGGAGCGAACACGGAAAATGTTCTTTAATTCTAAATGCTTGTGTTGGAATAATGGTCGTCATGGCAACCCATATTTGAGAAGGTTCTGTCATGCTTTTAAGAGAGAAAACTAAATTACTCCTGGCTCGAGGAGAAAAAAAAAAAAAAAAAAGCTCCTAGACCTGAACTAGGAGCAAGCCAACCTGAGGAAGTGGTGCCTACAAGCACCAGCGAGAGGATAAACAGAACTTGCGCATGAACTTGCACTGCGTACCTTCTTTCAGGAGGTCAGTGATGTCGGCCTGATACTTGTTCCCCACGCGGATCTCGCCCTTATCGGCGAGCAGAGTCTTCTGCTGAGGGTCGTACACCAGTGAGTAGAAGAAGGCATCCTTGGGAAAAACGGATGATAGGAAGGCATGAGGAAGGAAGGCAAGATGGGAGGCTGCAGGGAGGAAAACTGTGCGAAGCGTGTGTGTGTGTGTGTGTGCACTTGTCTTCCCATCTACAAGTCTCTCGCCTCCTCATTACTGTATGTGAAAAGAACATTCTGGGTCAACACGCTGAATAATTCATGGTGCAATGAGACTCTCTCAAGTCATAAGCTACACTCAGACACGCACGTTCACGCATGCAGACGCGCGATTTATCCTATCTGCTGAAACTGATCTACCTAATCAGAGTTTAGGAGACCCCCGTCGGGTCACGGGGGAGCCGCCGGGCGAGAAGACATACCTCCCTCTCCAAGTACGACTTCAAGGCTTCCGTCTCGTTCAGCAGCGTGACGCAGCACTTCCCCCTGTGACACGGCGATGATGCGGAGACGCAGAGGTTGTGGGGAAGATGGATGGGTGCCCGGAAAGATTAAACGGAGAAGTGAGGTAGAGAGAGAGAGGGGGGAAAAAGAGGGAGGGATGTCAACACGCAAATTATAAAATTGTTTGTTCCACCCCGATTCCGGGTGGTTGACATTTATTATTAGTCGGAGATAAAAGCAGTCCTCTGCACACTAAGGCAGTGTGCCATGTCCCCGTCATGCGAGACAGTGAATGGTAATGGGATTGATTCTGGTCCCGTCACAGATGCCATTATTTCAGCAAAAAAGGATAAGGCGGCCACTTTGTTTACTTGCAACCATCACAACCTCAAATGAAACGATTGTCAAGAAGTCAAACTGTGCTTTTGTAAGTGAAATACCAGCACATGTTTTTTCTGACAGCCAGTGTAGTTTCTCAGGGGGCATTTTTTTGTAAATGTCAAGCAATTGTGCCTTAATGGTGGAGTCGTTTACCCCTAAATGGGCTCTGGGCCAAAGGTGTTCAAAATGGAGAATCACCGCCATCAGACTAATATTTTGTTATGAATCACGGCGTAAGCACAGCAGACTCCGCTCGGAATAGCTGAAACTGCTCTGAGAAATAAGAACGTCGTCCTCAGCGGACATTACACTCGCACCCTGGAGTGCAAGAATGAATAAATTATCAAATCATCATTTGACAGACATCATCTTATACAACAGTGGATGAGGCTCATGGAGTAAATGTTTGCTTCACGCTCATAACAGGGCGGTAGGTGATTTATAATATTGTGGCGCCAAGTGGAAAAACAAGCAGGGAACAATTATCATGAAGTGCGCAATAAGTATGTACGTGGCGTGTGTACCTGATGTGTGTGGCAGGTAAGGACTCCAGCTGGCGGGACAGGAAGAGCTCTCGGTGTCTCAGCTGGTGTTTCTGTTTCTCTGGTAGGTCGGCCATCTCTGGATTCTCCATCTCCTCCTCCATCTCCCCTAAGGCAGGTGAGGGGTCAAAGGTGAAACGCACACAGGCGTCAGATGGGGCAGGAGCAATGATGTCCATAGGGAGAACTTGTGTGGATGCTAAGGCGCGGGCTGCGGCAGCCAGGCGCTGCCTGAGCGCAAGGTAATAAGCACGAGGATGCACATGCCAGAGGAGCCGAAACAACAACAACGTCCCCGGGGAGGACGAGCCTAGTATGTGTTCGCAGACGAGCATTTTGCTCGGGCCGGGCTGGCAGCTTCTGCCTACAAACCGCTGTGCTCCATGACGCTGTGTCATTGCAAAGGTTAGCGTGGAGTGTCGTGCTGTGCGCGAAGGTTCACCGAGAGCTATCGATGGAATCATGTGGTTGAGGGACACTTTGGGGTTTAGGGTGACGAAGTGATTTAAAGGTGTGAATTTAGATTCACTGCTGCAGCTATTTTTCTAAAGGTTACACAACTTTCGGAACTAACACTAACAGTAGAGGCAGATTATCGAAGGTGGTGAGCACTGGCTGGAAACCAATCTAAGGCTGTGCAGGGATGAATAGACTGTGGGTCTGTCTGAGGGTTATCAGTCCATTTGAGTAAGTCATGTGTCTCAGTCGGTGTGTAAGAATAGATTTAGCCGCTGTTCACAAGCAACCTCACTAAACAACCCCTTCTTCTGCAGAGGGGAGGGAGCAAATATTCAGCAAGAGGGATTGAGGGGTAAAAAAAAAGGGAGAAAAGGAACAGGGAGGCAAAAGTGAGAATTGGTAGACAAAAGCACAAAGAAAGAAAGAGTGTGAAAGCGGTGAAAGTGCGGGATAAAGAGAGGAAGACAAAGGCGTCGAGACAGAAGGCGGGAGACGGTGAAGGCGTGAGGAAGAGAGAAAGACATGCAGAGAGAGGGGAGGAACAAGGGAGGAAGCAGAGCACAGGAGTGAAAGGGGGAGAGAGAGGCGGAGGTAGATCAGAAAACAAGTGAAAGAAAGGCGGATGGGCCAGAGAGGAGAAGAGATGCGAAGAGAGAGAGAGAAAGGAAGGGAAGGGAAGGGAGCTAGAAGATCGGTGCGTGCTCCTATTCATTTGGAGTTTCATTAGAGGACGTGAGACAGAGAGAGGGAGACGAAGCGCAGAACAAAAGCAATCAAGGGATTTTCAGGAGAAGAGATGTGTGGCCAAAATCAATAAGTACTCCTTCATTCGCTCACTCCAGCAAGCACTCAGCACACACACACGTACAACAGACACACACACACACACACTCGACAAGCCTACCTCCATCTCCTCCTATGTAAATGACTTAACATACACTGGGCCTTTAAAATGTACTGTACCTCATGCTGCTATTACATCACACATTGTACATAAATATATGTGAACTGCAGAAATAATTCACAGAGTCAATTTCACTGATATTGTCAATTAATGCGTTAACTCAGCATCCTCTCCACATTCCCTCTCCAACTGACACACATTAAAGAAAACAGGTGAAAATTTGATAAGCCTATCATTTATTCATTACTCGACATTGAGGAGGTAATTTGCAGAGTTCAAATATTGCTGTTATTAGGGAAGCAGACACCTTACATAATCAGCCAGCTCATTTGCATTGAAATCGATGACAGAGCAAAGCTGTGTCCAACTCCAGATATTCAAGGAGTGTGTTAATTAGAGCGATGCCGGAGGACTCTACCGTCTAAACTGTGTTGACACATTCAAGACGGTGAGCGTGTCGGTCTTATTTTCACTGCGCAAAATTTAAACATCAACGCCTTACCGATGTAAATGCAGGGAGTGATGAATAAAATGACACATAGGGCTGATTTATGGACATAAATATCCACAAAATGCATCATGTCTACATGATGATCTGGGAGGTGCTGGCTACTGGTGGAACTCAATCAGAGCGAGGATATAGGAGAGAGATGATGACAGAGGTCTGATTCAGAGCTGGGGCAGTTGCAGGGCAGAGGCAACTGCGCTGCACTTAAACACCCATACACTTCTCTATATGTTCTAACATGGCAGGGTTAGTGCCAATTTAGCATGCCGACCTGGCCTGACGCCCCCCCCCCGGCTCCTTGTCCTTGAGCGGCGACGCCACTTGCCACAACCTCAGTCCCTCCCTCCTTCCCTCGCCTCCTCCAGCCGTTCTACTGGCAGCGCACCCACACCATACTCTCTACAAATTGCCTCTCCATCTCACCTGTCGCAGCCAATTATCAATTATTGATGAATGAGTCGCCTTACCGGGCAGAGAGACGTCGATTGGAGTGAGGGGAAGGTGGAGGGTTGTGTGCGTGCCTGTGTGTGTGTGTGTGGGGGGGGGTGCTAAATAGAGGGCCCTAGGGCAAAGAGAGAAGAGGTGAAGAGAGCACAGCGTGCCCGTTATTACTTTAACACACCGACTTCACCTCTGTGATGCAGTGTGTGCTCATTGGCAGCGGCAAAAAGGGAGACGGAGGAGAGGAGGGGACGAGGGAGACGGAGGGAGGCAGGTCCTCCTCAATAGGACTTGACATGAAGACCAGGACTTGGCTGAGCCGCTCCTCCCGAGACCGGGAGATGCTTGGATGAAGCAAACGTATTGTAACAAACTTCATTTCTTCTAGTTATCTAGATACTGTCAGTCATCTTCAGGGCCATGCTGAAGCCTGGGACACCCATTCAGATATAGCAGAGTGAGATCAGAAAGCATCTCAAGCACGCGAGGGTGTCCTGTGCTCTTCCTTTTACAATTGTTCTCCATGAAAGTCACAACTTGACGGAAAATGTGAAAGTAAAAGTAAATTGCCAAATACCTACCTTCCTAGGCACTCTAAATTTTAAATTGAAACTTTAAGTTCACATTTCAGGTGAAGATTTCAGGTAGGGGGGAAAAAACAAAGCAGCGGAGTTGATGGGCAATGTAACTGTCAAAGAAAGGACAATTTTCTGACATTCTGTTACGCCTTGGCGACCAAAGGCAGGCACTGTATTGACAGAGATCCAGGATCTTCTCATCTTTGGTGAAGATAAGTAAGGACAGAGGTAGGGCTCCTTCAAGGACCCCATTACTTTGTAAGTAACTAGTCTAACCAATATGTTCAAACAAGGCAGACATCTGCAATATAATGTCATTTAGCTGAGCTGCTCACTGGAGGCTTTGTTTTGGATTGTGTTTGGGAGCCGGGAGCTACATCTCAAAAATAGAATGAGCTTTGAGTCATGGCAAATTCAGACATTTGAGGGGAGGAGCCATGGAAGTGAAACGCCGAGTCCGCCGCAGAGACTGACCACTCAGGACGCTACCAGGGTCCACTGGGGGAGGGGCCAGCACTGGAGTCAGAGGCCCCGCGGAGGGAGCGCATAGTCTCTTGGCAAGCAAAATATTTGATCAATGACTCACAGGATACACACAAAGACACATGTGCGTGCACGCACGTACACATGCGCACAACCTGACAGTGTTTCACCAATCTGGTATTAAATGGAACCCCGCAGCAGTACCTGCTGAGGGTCCGTAGGTATAACCGTAGTGTGCCAAAAGGTCACCACACGTGGATAAGATCACAAACATAGATGGCCTGGTCATGTTTTGGCAAACGCAGGCCTCGGCAACAGACAAACAGGCAGGATACACTCCACACACGACGTACATTTTTATTGAACCGCAAATTTGTGGCAACCCCGAGCCTTCCAAACTCTCGCTTTGTGAAGGACAGCCCACACCAGGGGTCCTGAGGATGTCAAGACTACGCAAAGTGTGCTCAAAGAGATGCAGAGGCAAAAAATATATATAATTTCATCTTGAAGATGCACATTTCCACATTTGATTGCAAGAGAGTTTTTAGGTAACCGACAGCATTAGACATGGGGTACGTATACTGTGTCCCCACACACTGACCACAGCCTGAGTTGCGTCTGTGTGGTCCGAGAGGAATAAACAACTACCCTCAGCCATGGTTACAGGCTTGGGCCACCTCTGAGAAGACAGCTTCCTGTCTCAAACACGCATAACCAACGTTTAGCCCACAACACCCTGTCGGGAGGATTCCAGGTGGGTGCAGTGAAATTAATCAAGACTCTTGCAAACGAGACCTTTCCCTTGTACCTCTATTGCTGTGTAAACAAACAAAGCCAAAGGTTGAACATCAGGGGACGGTGTGGCAGCCTGTGCGTCACGCACCATAGAATCGTTTTGTCCATTTTGTCGACGCTGCACTTGAAATGGATTGTCCCGTATATGATTGAATATGGAAACTATAAGTAAATGTCAGCAGTAAATGAGGTCAGCAGAGATCAACGCCTCTCAGCGAAAGAAAATCCCACACAGAAAAGGTGGGAATGAGGGAGGAATGGTACAAAACAGCTGAGAAATGACATGAGAAATGACAAATGACGCTAGATTTTCAAATTGTGGTCCTCAATGCCACTGCCAACGAGAAAAGCTTTGTCCTGGAAATAATGTGGGTCTACATGGCAACCAATCATCACAAGCAGTGCAAATTCTGACAATATTTTCACCACTCAGTCAGGAATAAAACAGCAACTGTTTATGCTACCAAATACATGCCTGTAGGTGAGTATAATTAAATTGTAATTGTTGAAAAATATGCCAACACACTGAGGCTGTTAATGTTGTGATTTAGCGAGTGATGGATAACAGAACTGATTGAAATACCGGACAGGGGGTGTGTGTGTGTGTGTGGCAACAGCACCTGTGCGTGCTGGCTTGGTGTTGGTGGGTCACTCACTTGCATGTTTGTCTGCCAGGGCGATGAGTGTGCTGGAGATGTCCCTGCGCCGGTAAAAACACACCACTTTAGCCTCCACGTTTCCATTGGCTGTCTGTGAACCAGAGACAATTGGCGTTACCACGGCAACAAGTGGTGTCACACACACGCATTTTTTTTTAAAGACTAATACAAAAGCAGCCCTTTCGCCACACCAATATGTAAACAATGCACTCTTTGACACCACAAATATGTTCCAGTGAAATCAATACTTTCGCTATGAGGAAAAAAATACATCACTTACAGGAACACATCCTACTTGAAGTCTCAAAATCTCCCACCCCTGGAAATCTAGTGAAACTCCACAGACTAATATGCGCTTGTTAAGCGATCAATTTGTGGTTTTCGCTCCCTTTCACTCAGGACACACAAAAATTGAATGGCAAACACATAGCTGCCATATAAATTTCATCATCGACAAGGCGCAATTCTGAAGTGTTGCGCGATCACAGATTAAGTATCCCATTAATGCCTGAGGACCCTCAAGACGCTGCTGTGTCACAAATTCGATGCCGAAGAGAGTGAGATTATAACGATATGATTGAGGTGACAAAGAGAGGGAGATAGAGAGAATAAGAGGGAGGTTTTAAGTGGTGGTGAAGAGCAATGACGTGGAGTTCCGATGTTTCAGTTTTGCTTCATCTTAAAATGCCTCTTGCTGCGCAGGAAATTGTACGTGTAAAAGTAAAAGCAAATCCAAATCTACATCCTAAATGCCTTTCACAAGGACTACAGGGGCTAAAGGAGGCTGTCATTCCAGCCTGCAACTGATCGCAATAGTCAAACATCACAAGCAATTCACCGCCAAAAATACCAGTTCTTACCTGCTCTCGATACCGGCGACTTTTGGGTGACATAGTGTGTCAAGTTTGTTGCTTTGAACCAAACTCTGCCATAGATTCAAGCCTGTGCTTCAAAGCATACGGCAGGGGGACCCCAACAATCCCAGAGGAGCAGGGAGAGTGACAGTGATGGGCAGAGTAGAAGGCTCCCGCTGAGCTTGCCATCAATCACATTAAAGACACATCATATTATCCAGTCCCAGCCGGGGAGAGAGGACAGGCAGCAGACACCTGTTACCTCCGTGGAGACATCTCTTTTTCTCTCCCTTTGAATGAGTAATGTGCTGTAACGTCAGGAGGACACGGGAGGGACGGGGCCTGGCAGGAACCCTCCACAGCCATAGTGTGAGGGAACCTGCGATCGGATGCTACTCATTTTTGTGTTCGTCGCTTTCATCGGAGAAAAACATCTGGATCGCCTTCATTGGTTCATTCCTTTGCGAGGAACCACGACCATGAACAAATGAAACAAATAGAAAATATAGTTGCAGTGTATCCAGAAACGTTCATGTGGACCAAAAAAAAAAAAAAAAAGAAAGAAAGAAAGAAAAGATGGAGAGGGTTTTGGCCAGGTGTGCTTGTGTGGTCAAAAATGACAAGAGAATAAAGCTCGGTCCCAGGGAACATTGTGTTTCTGCATTTGGCCCATCCTAATGTGAGGCAAGCCGAGTTGAGTTGCGTCTTTGTTAAGGTCATCGGGGGAAGTTCAATACAGTAGATGTAAGGTAGAATATGCTGTATTTGTATATGCAATACAATCCATGGCATAATGATTCTTTACATACATCTACGTACATACACAGTCCTTTCATCAGTTACCTTCATCCCAGTCAGAGACACTCACCTTGTTGAGCTCTTCTATCCTCCTGATCAGCAGTGGGTTACTGGATGAATTCTCGAAGTAGACATAGTCTATGCAGAGGGAGAGAGGCAGTGTCAGGAGGGAGGCAAGGAGTTGGACGGGCAGAAAAAGTGGTTGCCATCAAGACCATCATAGCATTTGGGGCGACTTCCATTTGAAACAAACTGTGACAGCATAATTAGCCAATTGGCACCAACGCAGACATACAGTATAGCAAATGCTAGTATCTCAATTAGGCTAATTTCATACACGGTGGATCTTGGCTTTGGGGTCTGTCTTAGTAAAACACTACACACAGACACAGACACACACACACACAAGCAAATTTGCCTCTTCAAACCTTCCATTTACACTGTGGCCTTGTGTTTCCTCAGCCATCATTCTTCCTTTGTGTTGTTTTTTTCCCCGTCGTCTTTCACTCCAACTGCCCCCCACCCCACACCCTGTCCCGCATTTGTTTGCATACGTGTTTGTGCGTGTGCGCGCAAAACACGCACGCGCTTGCTAGACAAAGAGAGAGAAGTCATATGAGCTTTTAAACATACATGCGCAGATGCGCGCATGCGCATGCATGCGGCTCCTGGCGCTGCTCCAGGCCTGTAGTCGGCTTAGCTCTCACCAGGACATCCCCACGGGCCCCGACCTTGGTGGGGTGCCTGGTCTTAGCCCAGCATGGGTCTTGGCCGAGTGCTGTCAGATTAAAATCCCCACTTGGTCAGCTGCCTGGAGCTGAAACTATCCTCCGGTCACCCCAAATCTTTCCTCTTCCTCCCATCCCCCCACTCTGCACGAGGTCTCACCCTCCTCGACCAAACGGGCCAGAGATCACGCACAAATAAAAAAAAATAGAAAATTATCTCACTTGTGGGCGCTCTCTCAATTCACTGGCAGGCACAAATTGCTTTCGACGCGTAGCC
This sequence comes from Carapus acus, assembly GCA_900312935.1. Taxonomy (NCBI): domain Eukaryota; kingdom Metazoa; phylum Chordata; class Actinopteri; order Ophidiiformes; family Carapidae; genus Carapus; species Carapus acus. The sequence goes on from OMPJ01010551.1 coordinate 32,623, forward strand.
ATCATGCCAGCACATGTCGGTTCAGCGCATCTGAATCTAACATTATTACTGCCGAGGGTACAGCGAATGTTCAAAACATAGCCACAATGTTAACCCTTCCTCTGTGAGATGCTGCTTTGAGCATCTTGAGCACCCAGAATCTTGGGACATTCCCAACAGAGCTCCACATGGAGATGAATCGCAGCTGGATCCACTGAAGATTCTGGTTCAACAGTCAAGGAGACATCAAGATCGAATCAAATAGCTACCGGGGCACATTCGCCGTTTCAGCAAGGTTCTCGTGTTTGCTGCCAGAGCTTTTGCACGGGCATCGCTCTCTGCACCTTTACATAACCAGGTGCATAAAGCGGTCCTGACAACACTCTTTACAGAGATTTACAAAAGAAAGTGCAATTATGAACTGTCTGACTCCACTACAGCTTGGCACTGAGGGAATGCAGAACAGAACAAACCATACGAAAAGTAACTTGAATAGTCACTGGCATCACAGGCTGAATATCAACGTAGGGATGTCAAGGTCTGGGCGAATATTTCCACTTGTTGCTTCACCAAAGGTGCGGCAGCATTTCAGAAAGTATGTAAAAGGCAATTTTTCTGACAGCTACATCCAACAACCGCAGACGCGTACGCGCTACCGACGTCTGCAGAACGAGGACGATCATCGCATCGTAGCCGTCTTACACTTCACCCTGTGACGGCTTGTTACTAGACTCCGCTGCCACTGTGACATCTTTGTCCCACTGCTGAATCTCAAATACGCTGGCCTGAAACTGAGCGGTGCTGACACACAAAATAAAGAGGAGACATCCGATGTGTGTCTTTATACGAGCGGTGGTGGCGGCCGCCTCCAGATGAGGTAGGTGGAAAGTTGTTTTCAGAAAATTCTGGTCAGTGTAGTAAGCGAGGGTGCAC
>OMPJ01010551.1:34294-45486 GCA_900312935.1 Carapus acus
GACTGTAAGTCTGAGCCAATCAATGGTCTCCAGAGCCGGTGACGTCATAGTGCAGTCAAAATTTGGGCGAGCCAATCAAGCCATGTTACCGAGCCCCAAAAGAGCGAGTCTGCTGGGCTGATTCAAACCAGGCCACGGAGAGAGACGAGGGGAGAGACAGACAGACAAAGTCAGACAGCTGAGCTGAGCTGGAAGGCAGGAGAAAACTGTTAGCATGAGGCAGGCAGGGTGAGGTTAAGAGATTCCAGGCCTGGAGGCAAGGCAAGTGATGCACATAGGTAAATGAGCCAGAGTTGGGGACCAAAAGAGGGGGGGGCAAAAAACAAAAAAAGACAAGAGGATGGGGGGAAAAAAAGTGACAATAGACACAAAACAAAGAAACAAAAGGAATCATCTCATTGGAAGACAGATACTCATTCTTCACATTCTAAACATACATTTAAAGATGCTCAGTAAGAGGCATACTATTAGCATAGCGCACTGGTTGCTAAATCATGAGGTTATCTATGCTGGCTGATGTTTCATCTTGAGTTGTCACCAGATCACAAAACTATGCAAATTAATCTGCCTTGGGAGTGTGCTGCACAGCCCGACAGAATGAGGAACGCGTCCACATTATGTGCCATACATCTATCACAACATCACCGTGTTAACCCAAACATACTGAAATATATCAGTATAAGGCCATCTCACACGGACAGCCTCGACGGTTGATCTTAAGCGTGACAGGGCATCGATGGAGTTCCCGCTAAGAGAACTCTAAAAAGCAGCTTTTCCCGCTCTTGCTCATATACGTGATGCAGAATGCCAGCAGGGCCAAATGGCACGCATTCAGTCGGATCCGGATTGGAGTCCGATCATTATGCCTGGCGAGCATCACGCTCAAGCACTAGCCAAATCTGTATACCTTTTTTTTAATTTAAAACAAGTAATAAAAGAGGGTTTCTCACACAAAACTGTTATAAATTTCACTGCAAGTCTGCATTCACCAAAGCTTTGCCGCAGATCTTTCTACCTGAAAACTTAAGCAGACGACGCACATTTTGGTTTTAAACTTGGTGCAAAAGCAACGAGGTATGTCAGATAAGAGAAGAGAAGCTAGGACAGATCAAGTCTGAAAGCATTCGTCAAGAAGAACACATTAACACGTACTGACAAACACCAAACAAATGCTTGACAATTCACGGTCACACGCGTGTGTCCGTCTCGGTCTTGCAGAGAGGCAGGGCTCTCTGCCAGCGTAACGATGGGGATGTCTATGGCGATGGCAGGTAACTCACTCCTTTGAGTCATCCAGAAACCTCGCTGTCGCTCTTTCAAATCAATCATTTTCACCAGCATTACCGGATCAAATAAAACGACACTGTAACACTGCTGGTGATTTTTTTTCTATTGCATTATTGTGAGCTCAAGTGTGTCTTGACAGCTCCTCTGCCAATTCCCACTTTGAGAAAACAGAATAAATATGGAATTTACAACAGAGCCGCCTGTTACGAATACATCGCAGAATGGATCTTCTGACTTGGGACAGGTGTATATCGTTTAACAGCAACTGTCAAAACTGCCGAGCTCTGTCCGTCTGCAAATCCTCAGGCAGGGAGAGATTTCGATCTCCAGGGATTGGGCAGTGGCAGCAACTAAAGACAGCTTTTTTTTAAATCAAGTATGATTTTCTAAATAAAGCACGGCACCCACAGAAAACTGAATGTTATGCTGCTTTAGTGAGACGACCTCAAAGGCTAGACAAAGTTGCAAAGTTGGAACAGTTGGCATGCCAGAAGTTGAAAAATGTACATGTGTTTAAAAAAAAAAAAAAAGAGCCTGTGCATTTTGAGCCATATTTTCTTTACAAAATGTTACTAATTAGGACTATTTTTCCAACAACGACTCCTGCACTTGTGCTGGTGCCTGTTTTTATACCTCGCGAGAAGGCTTTGGACGAGGTTCGGATCTCAGAAGGTATAAACACTGCATCTGTGAATTAAGTAACTATCATCATGGGGAATCCACACCTACTGAACAGAGAAAATGCAGGCAATGTAGAGATTTGAAATGTGTAAGTTTCCAACATTACACCCTCTTTGACAGGGTTCTGAATCCTAAATGAAGGAGAGAAATCCACCAATTAATAGTCAAATAAGATGTGGACAACAACAAAACAGCACATTTAAGCCCAGTCTGGATCACAAGCAGCTATCACACTCCAACAGCCACAACAACATACGATCAACAGTTTCTGTTACCTCCATTCAAAATGTTTGCGGCACCTCATTGCATCTGGTGGAGGTGTGGACATGGCCAAAACATTATACCCAACCACATTTTCCTGAATATGAGGAAAGCCTCAAGAACAGGCTGCTTGGTGAAAAACAAAGGCATCACGGCCTACAGGGCAGTGCTTTGTTTGTGGCTCATTCAAAAGGGAAGTCATTGCTTTTCCAAGATGATCCAGCATTGTCTTGCAAAGTGTCGGCCATCTTTAGGAGGAATCTGCTTTGTTAGAACAGCTGAATGAATTGGAACTGGGAAGGCCTCAGTAAATAATGATTCTTGTGATACATTTTTGTCTTGCAGCTGATTAACCAAGAAGTGTGATCAACGATTTCATCAGCGAATTCAACAAATAATGATAAACACAGATTTGTTTCCATTTCCAAGCACAAAACAAACCAATTGCTCGTGTATCAGAATGAGGAATGAATGCGAGAGTACCAAACAAAAATTCATCCATTCTAATTAAATGTTGTTGTATATCTACAACATGGATCTCTCTCTTGTGACCAAGCTGCCAGTTACAGATGAAATTGCAGAAAAATCTTTACAGAACCACTCATCTCCACAGCTCCAGCCGAAAACTAGATATGTCAACATAAACACAAACAACCTCCACTCCTCTCTGTCTGTGTCTGCCTGATATGCAAGTTTAGCGATATCCCCAATTCACAGAGGGACATCTGGACGGTGAGGACATCATTCCTTGCTCTCAGACTAAGTAGCAGGGTTTGGACATTTGTAATCAACTGTTTGCGATGCAGACACCAAAGGAAGAATCACAAAGACTCCAGACATTGTCAGTCACTGCACATAGATCTGTGTTAGAGGTGTAATCAATCACTCTCCTTCCCACTCCCCGCACGAAACACACATGCACTGTCACACATGCACACACACAACGAAGCAGGCACAAGCAATTAGGCCACCCAATCACTATAAGGAGACTATCATCGTGTCCACCTCGCATGAGGGAAATAAATGCATGATGCATCACAGTTCTCTCATCCTCTTCAATCTATATCCACCCTATCACACGTGGTCAGGGAATGGCGACATTACCATTAATTAGCAAGTCTGGTTTAATTGGAAATTGACAATATTTTGCTGGGTTGGGCCATGAGTCATGAGTCTCCCTCCCTAATACAAAGCAGCCTTGGAGACCATGATCACCACCTCCTCAATCCACATCACTTACTTATCTCAACCCAATGTATCATTTCTGCCTTACAACCTGAATTTCACACAGAGTGTCTCAATTGGAAAATGGCAAATAAATGGAGGGAAGAATCGACCACTGGAGTGGATTTATCTAGGGATGCACAGATCAGATGGGACCCATAGAAATGCAGAAACGCGGGGAGTGTGTGGTGTGTTTATTGTCATCTCCATGCACAAGCTGTTGCGGGACAAGACGCATCCTTTAACTTTTCCAAACCCAAGAGCATAAACCTTCATGGTTACGGCATCCACAGCGTCCCCATCGCCACCGAGCCTCCGTGACTATCTGTCCGCCGATCGATAACCGACACAGTCCGTATACGGTCCGTATCGGAGGGTGGCGGGCAGCACTTCAATGACACGCTAAACTTTTCGAATACGTTCGCTTCGTTACCTGATATACGCCTTGCGATCACGAATGTACCCTCAGCGCATCACCACAACGTTGAGATTGTGAAGATTGACCGCGAGTTGCGACAAAACTAAATAAAAGGAGGGAATCTATAATCCCCTACTCTTCATCACCATCCTCCTCTTCACACAGTCACCACCACCACCACCATCATCACCATCTGTGAGGCACAAGGCTCTTGAGCTTTGGGGAAATAAAAGAGGGGAAGGAAAGAGGGACCACGCTCTCTAAACACACAAAACACTCGCGGTCAAACACAGCGAAACCTCGACAAAAACACAGACCATTTTCGGAATCCGTGGGTCGCCGTGAAGCCTTACCTCCGACCCGGTACATGTTGGCTGCCATGACTGCCCCGGTCTCTGGCTTGCTCTCCAGGTGGAGGGCTGCCTGAGTCTCGCTGCCGGAGCTGGGTTAGCAGTGCCGGAGCTGGGTTAGCACTGCCGCCGCTCTCTGCTGGAAAATGGTGGATTGATCAATACGAAAGAGACTAGCCGAGGGTTCTTAAAGAGACAGCGCAGCTTTACCGAAGCCCCACTTCCAACGCCGGCGACGCTTTCTAAATGATGTTATGCCTGCTCCGAACATGACAAAACACAAAACACAAAGTAAAGCGAAAAACATTATTGCAGATTAGCGATTAGAACGCCAGTGGCATTAAAGGTGCTATATATTAGCCAGAAGCTAACGCATTTTGTTGCCTCAAATCTGAACGGGCCTACTTTCTTTGTCGTGGACTATTGCAGATAATTAAAAGCTGTAAATTTGGAAGTGTCTGTTGTTTGGTGTTTATCTCTCAAACACACGACGATACAATAACCAAGCCGCAAACATGTGTTTGCTGACTGTCTATGGACCAATGTGGCCGTGAAGGGGTGCGACGCGAGGACGTGTTTCTGGTAAACTTATCAAAGTTGACCGTCAACAACAAGAGATGGCGAGTAATTTAGATAACTTTTCGACAATATTTAGAACACTGTTGAAAATAAAATTGCCATATTACACATAAAGGGGAATAACAATTGAGTTGCACAGTATACAGGGGGTTGTGCATAGAGAGTGAGACGACACAAGGTGGAGATGTTAAAATGCAACAGGAACAAGTTACTAATCCTATGAATGGTCCTCTTGTAAAGGCCCTGTTGTAGAAATCACCTGGAAAACATTGGCCTTTTCTCTCGTGGTTTCTCACTCTCATGTTAGCCTTTTTTATGGCCATTGAAATATCGAGAGAAATACGGTACAGAATACATAAGTTGGTTTGATAGATATGTGACTTAGCAGAATGTGGGAGGGGGGAACAACAGGTCTGCTGATGTGAAAGATGAAAAAAAAAACATTGTGCAGTGTGCAAACTCAGTTTTCATTGAATTGCATTGTAACATGACAACAGTTTGTCTGAAAGTTATAACTGGTATACTTCTCACTAAATTAATACATTCAATGTCTCCCTTTCGTTGTGATTAAATTGGGTTCTTAATTTTGTCAACTGTTTTCTGAGCATACATTTGGTGTGTCTAACCTACAAAAGCAATTGTGATTTCTTTAAGAACGCTTGATCATTGGACAGTTCAGGTCAAGCTGGGATACTGTTAGCATTCTGCGATGCAGATGCAGCAATTAGTTCAAAAAGTTAAGTTAGCTAATACAGAAAATCGCAATGCGATATGAAAAGATGAAAAGGAGATCGGACACAAATGTCGAGATGCAGAGTGTGGTGAGCACAACCCAGGCCTGTGACATGCTTATTTTGTCTTTTGTGTCATGTAACCATGGCTCTCTTTTATTGCAAACAGAAAATGTTGTCCAAAGGGATGGAGACAGAGACGCACTCTCTCATCCTGCAGAGGCAGTTGTTTGATTAGCTGGCTTTTCCTTGTGGATCCGAGCGCGAAGCCTGCGTGCTGGAGGAATGCTTGTGGCGAAGGCTCGATCTGATCTATACCATATGGAAGCCTCAATTACTGTGCGGCCCAACACTGGGGACTACAGTCTGCTGTCACATGACCAGCGTGAGCCAATCATGTGGACTTACAGCACACGCTCCTGCACAAGTGCTGGGACTGTGCTGCATTGGAGAAATCTCACATTGTGTCCTAGTGTGGTTTTGTGAACAGTGAGGATGGTGTGGGAGAGGTTGTGTGCACAACCTTGTAACGTGGGCCATTATGAACATCGGTGTGCTGAAATAAAGACCGTGTTCCACCGTCACTGCGCGTTGTGATGGCTGTGTTACTGTGTGGACAACAATTTCTCCTCCTCGACGTTCCTACTGCAACGTGCTGGACAGAATTTCAGTTTTGGCTCTATTCCCTGCAGGGTGTTAATTCTGCAGAATTCACAGGATGACATTTGAATAAATCATTGTTTGCTTGTTTTATGTATGGTTTACCCAGCTGATATCCTATTTATTCTGTGCAGCATGTTGCTAATATTATGCAATACTCTGAGACAGGACCCGTTTGTTTGAATCAAGTTGAAAACTGCAGGCTACACTTAATGTGGTTTTAATTAAATGCAGTTGCCAGCCAACAACGTGGCCTCATCTTCGAGAGATGTGACTCCATTAATTAGGTCTATTTGCTTGCCTGGCTGTTTACTGCCATGCAGATGTTCATTCTCCATCCAAATGCTCCTCCACCAGATGTTCCTGCAGACAGACATTCCGGCAGAACCCTGCGCAGTACAGGTGCTCCCCCGGATGAATCCCAGCTTGAGGGGCTCTGTTGGCTCAAGATACCCTCTGTCTGCAGAAACCACTTTGGTTCCGTTGCAGAATAATCTGTAATGGTTTTCCCTCCATATTTCTTGCCTCTCTGTCTCGCTTGCCCTCCTTTGACCCTTTTGCTAGGATCCTTGGATCGGTCCATATTGCCAACAAGTGCTTAGGAGAGAGAGACACACAGAGGAAATCAATCAGTCTTGTCTCCAGGCAGAACCCGCTCCATATTTTTGACTAAGCATCCTCATTATTCCCTCCTGGGTTTGTGAGTGGATCAAGACACTCCACAAAAGGTGTAACAATAATGGTTTCTATTGTTAGAATTCTATCATCTTGCCGTGCCAGAGTGCAACAGTGGATTCTGTATGTGGATTGGAAGTTTGTGTGTATACAACATATAACAATATTCAAAAGTGGGCCCGTTCTTGTGCAGTTGAATTGAAATGCGGTGTAACTGGCCACCCGCTGCGCCTGAGCTTTTTCGGTGACGGGTACATACTGCCAGAGTTGCTGTTAGAACAAATGCTTTCTTTACACCCCTTAGTCTGGGGATGATGTAACGAGTAATGGCTATAACAAACTGTAATTACTCATGCATGCGCCCAGAGACGCTGCTCTGTATACCAACAGTCCCCACACAACTGTCACAGGCAGTTAAGTGATTCTCCTCTCGTCTGGCAAGCAACTGTTCTATTTCGTGTACAGCGCTGGTTTGATTTTTTTTTTTTGTATTTTGACTGCCTGATGTAAGTCATGCAAGCAGCAGCTCCAGGACTGACTTCATCCATTACTGGCTGCCGCTGCGTTGTTTCTCGATTAAAAGCTTTTTTTAACTGGTGGAATTAACTTCTCATTGCAAATCACGGCGGGAGGGAAAATGTATTCCAAATTTCACGACTAGAAATGAGGGAGTGGGTGGGCGAGGGATCTTTTTTAGGGAAAAAGTCAGTATGTGTCTCCGTTCATCAGACCACAGGGGGAGCCATTGTATCGCTTTTGACCAAATAGCGAACTGATGGAAGGATATCTACAAATTCTCAAATCACCTGAGTAATATTTTATATGTCAAGCAAAACACAGACTTGCGGCCAATTGAGATGTACTATCACCGCTGGTTGAACCTGATCAGAAAACATCAGTGGCTGATATTGATGTAAAACTGTAGAATTGCGTTCGTCTTAAATCACCAGCAGGGGGCATCACTTCCTCAGCCTTTTCCTTTGTCCTCACTTGATCCCATAAATCGAAGATATTCTGCAGAGGAAGACAAAACCAAGCATCATGAGGATCCTTTCCACGTGATGGAAGCCGCAATTGATATTTAATTATATTTATTTTAAGGGTCAAATGACAAATGTCGGCATGTCGACACTGCCTGCATCAATTATAAAATCAATAAATCAAAGTCATATTTGAAATACTGCTATAATGCTCCTTTCCTTTTTAAGTAATGTGAAATATTTTGGCACAGAGGAAATCGCCTCACATCAGTCCATATGTCATCACAATCACAGAGCAATTCAAGCTGGGTGCTGCAATGTAAGATGACCACAGCCACTTTTATTTTGGAGAAAGGTCTCTCACCCTGTCATCTGTTGCAAATGGAAATAGTCACACTTTGAAAACCCTCTCAAGAAACCGTTGCACCAATCCAGAGGGATCAACTGCACTTCAGTTGTGGGTTACTGATACTCTGACCTTCACACAATGAAATTGGGAGAACTGTGGGACTCAGGCAGCAAAGTGGCCACGAGACTGTGTGCGTGTGTGTGTGTCTGTGTGTGTGTCTGTGTATGTGTCTGTCTGTTTGGATGGACAAATATGTGGCAACAGGAAACACTGTCTGTTTTAGGTGATAGAATAGCCTGCTTGCCGCACCTCAGAGGGGAATCTGGCCACCATAGGAACAGACACACACTCACACTCACACCCACACCGCTACACATCAACCCCCCACAAACACCGGCACACCATCTGTGAGGAAATGCCAGGAACAACCAGGCCAGAGCCACACCTTCAACCAAGGAACAACTGGCAAAGCACCACAAGTGTGTCTGATTTTAGTGACAAACGTTGAGGGCAGGAAAACCCTCAACCCTCAGACAGGAGAAAGCATTGTAGGACTTGCTGCTGTCATCAGATTGTCACCCGGTACGTCAAAGTCGCGTGGGCCTCTAGTTTCGGGGAGGGAGTTTCAATTATGCAACAGTGACAAAAATAACAATCTTGCTGTAAAAAAAATCCAGCTGAAGAGAAAAATCTATCTATGGTATCGACAGTCACATTTCCAGTCACTTGGCCCCCGCTTGTAACTGTATCATGCTATGGAGCATTTTTGTAAACAAATTTCATCTCATATCAGTGTCATTACATATTCCTGTGTGGGCCCCGACAGATTTTACCTAAACATCATGTCCAGTTTCTTCGCCTAAGGTGCAATGGCGCACAAACAGACAACCCTTGTTTGTTGCCGACCTAAGGACGTTTTTTCCCCAATCCTCTTGTGCGTGTTGTTATTGAGGTTGAGGCCTCAGAGGACGGAGCAGGCAAGACCCTGTCACAGTGACGGATGTTGTCTTTGCACAGCCTGTTTGAGATAGCGGCTGTGTGAGTGAAGGACAGACAGCGTGTCTCCGGGGATTTGCTTGTGAGCACCTTTCAAAACCTCACACGAGGAATCTGACAGGGCCTGTGCGAGAGTGAAACACCTCAAGATGTTGCCTCACAGTGAAGGACGGGGGACACCTCATATACACACACGTGAGAGGTTGGCGGCATAAATCAAACACTTTCAAGCAGGAGAGGTTCAAATGAAATGTAAGTAAAATCTGCTGTGCCTGAACTACATGACCAATGGCTGACTTTGTGCACAGAGGACCGATTGACCACTTAGCCGGGATGCCTGAAGGAACGAAGCATCCACAGCACTTCTGAGTCTTCCACGGGGTAAGACGAAGCGCGATGTATTGATCACGGATCAGTCACAGCTGCCACGTGAGTAAAGCCTTGATGAGTTGATCCCTCACCGGTATGGGCCAAAAGAGCTGGAGAGGGCCTTTTTTTGTGCGGGCCTGCACAGAGTCAAACCGCCTTGCCAGCAAAGGTCAGCAATCATCTGGTGACACACCTTAAAACACAGGCCATGGTGCCGTCTCACAGGTATCAGGCTTCACTCTCTCTCCACTTATCAGGCTGCAAACAGTTTATCAGCTCATTATCCTCCTTGTGATAATGTAATTAAACAGAGCATGTGGCCCGGATCCCCTGTAAATAAGCTCTAACTCCCAAGTAGGTTACAAAGGAGATTCCCTGGGAAATGGCAGGGAGGCTGCGAGCAAGGGAGCATCACAGAGCATATAATGTAGTGCAGATAGAGAGATCAAACGCTCCAAAAACTGCTGCCAGCTGCTTTCAGCGCACGCTCCCTCCGCAAGGACCCTCATTGGGATTCAGGCTGGGCACCGTGGCTCTACAACAGCCTACTTCAGCCAGGCACTCGTGTCTGCCGCGCCTCCATCACTTCCCCTTGTAAAAAAAAACAAAACAAAAAAAACATAGGGAACCGAAAATGAAATGACTAGATTTGTCGCGCCAGATTGTCAAAAATAGGAATTCTGAATCTGGAAGGTATGCCGAGGGAACCTGCCACGAAGAGTGCCCCTGCAGATGTTTGCCAAAGAAAACAATCTGCCCACGCCACTGAAAAGGGACACGCTGTGGGCTCAGACTCTCTCACAGGCCTACAGGGAGAGGAAAGTCTCCGGGGTGGGGAGGCCGTCCAAAGGAAACACAGAGGAGCTCTCAGAATTACAGCAAAGGCGAGTGATTCATCTGCGCTGAATGACTGAGTCAAAAGATAAATGGGCGATGTGAATGGAGACAGAGTGAGTGAGAGACGGCGCTCTGTCCCCGTGGGGGGATGGAGGGAGCTAAATCGATGGTGCCCGCTGAGCGCTTTCAGGGTTACAGTTTGTATTGTGACGCTGCAAAATGGGGAGGATCAGTGTCTGGAGACAAGGTCATTTAGATGATGGGATCCAGAGCGAGAGCACGGCTACGAGCTAAAAATTGTCCAGTGTCACTTATCTTATCCACGCGCCGGACAGATAAGCTGTCGCTGCGCTGTCTGTCTGTCTTCCATCGTATGTGCTGATTGTGTCCACGCTGTCTCCGACACAGAGCGAAACATGCAGTCAGCAGGCTGGTTCTTGGGAATGGGAATGTTTCAATAATTAATCCGAGTTCCTTTTTTTTTTTCCTCTCTCTGTTTCCTGTGGTGCCGCGCACTCACAGAACAGATGATGTGCAGCCCAACGGAATTTCTTTGGGATTCCGCAGCAGTCTGTGGTCTTTGAAATTATGCGCTTGTGCACCAAAATAAAGCCTCTGAACCTCACGACCTGACCGAAGTCATCTGGTCGCCTCTTCCTCTACGGTGCCCGCGCTGCAGCGGGGGAGCTACGTGCGGTGGTATTTGGGCTGGGCTCAAGCTGCTCCTTATGTGGCACAGCAAGTCACATGGCTCACGTGGATTATGCCAGCATTTGCATCTGTGTGTTAAGGGAG
>OMPJ01010553.1:0-21072 GCA_900312935.1 Carapus acus
TTCCACCCAGATCTCTGAGGATTGTACAGTATTGGTTATGGTTAGGGTACAGATTCCTGCCTTTATGTCAATATATGAATGATTCACATAGTGATGAGGATATATTTGCACAAAATAAACATTACATGTCTGTTGCCCATTTGCAATAATTCCGCTGTCAGATGTTTTTCATGTTGTTATTTTTGCTAAGAACTCTATATCTCTTGACGCTTTGGACAGTTTACTTTGGCCACCAAATCCTTTTGACAAAGGTTGCAAATTATTTGTAAACAGAGCATTAGCAAGGAGTGCACCAATGTCATGCTATCAACCTTCTGTATTTGGCAGATAGGCCAGAATACACTTCAATTGCACATTTTAAATCTGGGCTGAAGATGCATCAATTCTTAATTCACTTCAATCGTCCCTACCTGTCCTGGACGGGGGTGGCCTCTTTGAGTTAAAAAGCTATTGGATAGGCGCGGGTGTGGGATTGGTTATTTTAGAGACATTGGCCCATCTTATCAGAACATACACCTGCATTTATTGTATATCTGGTTCAGGAACTGTCTCTGTGAGTGTCTATTAAGCCCTGTGACATTGTACATGATTCTGGGTTACATAGATAATGACTGATTGATGAATTGATTGATAAATTGATTGAGGCTCCAAGTACCTAACATTAGTCAGGAACACAGTCACTTGTATGTAAGCCATATTAGGATCTATTGCCTCATCACTGTAGTACCAATGGTCAGTTAAGGTAATGAAATACGGTATTATAACACTGGCATTTGCCGTGGTAATATAAAGGTTTGATAGGGCATTTTTCCCATGAATTTATACTCAGAAACTGTCTCAAACGTCTCTATTCTGCAGGGCAACATTGCCTTGAAACGACTTCATAGCTTCAATTCACTCCTCTCCAAAGGCATAGCTGAGAATGTATTACTCCTGACTAGCCTCTAATTCAATTAAATATCTGAGCTGTGGTACTGTCACCCCTAAACATGCTCTTACAGAAATGATCTACAAGAAGGGTTCAGAATACATTAAGGTAAAGAACAGCCCTAATTTGAAAATCACTGAACTCAGCTGCCTCTTATTGGAAATATGAACAGGTCTTGCTAATGACAATCTTTTATTGTCATTATAGCAATTGAATTGTGTAATGAAACTAAGGTGCTTAATTCCGGTACATTTGAGTAGTACGAGGAGAAACAAGAGAGGATCTTTATACGGAAGAAATATAAACATACAATATATACAGTATTAATGTGATATAATATGAATAACAATATAAATAACGATATAGATAAAAATGATGGTGCAGATGGGGTGGGAGTATTAAGACTATGACATCAAGGGTGAATCAGGCCCAATTACCAAGACACGTTTTTAGAAAAAGTTGCTTAATTTCATTTCATAGGGAATGTCTGTTACCTGTCACCGACTTCCCCTTTAAGGATAATGGTATGCACAACACATATGGACACTATATTTGGAGTCAGAATATGAAACCATATATGTATCATTGTTGATAAACTGATCTGATTCACAGGAGTCACCACCCATTCTTCCAAAATACAACAAAAACAAACGAAAAAGGAACATTGACCGATCCACTGGCAAAGATCACCATATACATAATTGACAAACAGACATTTGAATTAAACTTCTATTCTCAAAATCTCAACCAATGAAAAAAAAGATATGCAAATGGATCATGACTTACCATTACTACAGTAAGTAAATTTGTGTTGTATTGAGCACAACACAGTTCAAACTTAATAACATAACAACTACCAAAGGAAAAAGTACATCTAAATACACTGTAAGTCATGGAGTAATACATCATCAGGTGCCTACGTAGGCACCATCTTTCTCCAGTGCAACAAGAGAAGGGTGTGGACAGCCTAGATAAGGGAACTAGAATATACCGGTGCAGAAGGCAGCCCACTGGTCATCTTCCACCCATGTAATGGTTTCCACTCCACTGATTTTAGAATTGGGGGACATCAAACCTACTGAGATGTCTGATGAGCAAAACAAGATGAGAGAGTTCCTGGAGCAGGGAAAAGCACTGATAGCTTCATTCATCGAAAGAGAGGAGTGGTCCTCTCTTACAGATGCAACTGCTGCTATTGTGAGAGCAGCTCGGAGGACTGAATCCTGTGATCAGTATGAGGATCCATCTGCCCCAGCCATAACCCCAGGTGGGCAGTACTGCCTACCAAAGAATGAGAACAAAACATCTACCTTGTGGTGCAGAGATGAGACACATCGGCACAGACTCTGCACATACACACTGACCCACACACGATATAGCAATTTACCAATCAATGTTGTTTGGTTGTTCAGCATATGTTCACAGTTTTGGTTTTCGCATTTATCAAAGATGGTTACCAGAAAAAAACTAAAAACAAAAAATGCTTATCTGGGAGATCAGAAATGTAATTCAAAGTTGTATGGAAATGCATCACAAATGTTGCTTGTCACCTATGGTGAACATTTCAGAATATGTGACAGTGTCTGGAATGAAATCTCAGTGAGTGAAATGAATCTGCCATTTGAGCAGGGAAAACAGGTACTAACACAATTTGAGATAAATGATTGTTTTGTGCAAAAACAGACATTTGTTTCGTATGTGCCCTTCGTTTTGTTCGAACCAGGGGAAAATATCGACAACACAAGGGTAAGACTGTGCAGGGCAGCTCTTCCCCACATGCAGAACATGCATTGTGAGTAGGGCCTCACATTGAGCCAGAGGGCCTCATTACATGCGCATATCCCGTGCAATTATGCACAAATGCAATGCAATTAAGCGCAATGTAGTATTGCCTGTGAGAGCTGTTCAGGAGGCCCCAAGCTGTCACTCATGATGCCTGCACGCACCTGGTCACAGTTGAATTTGTGGAGAAAGAGAGGAGGTCTGAAACCCACTGCGAGCTCTCCTGTTCAAATAATGATTGACGGTGAACAGCTCACCAATCATTGGTTGACACCAGACACCAGTTTAAGTGAAGTGATGGTATCAATTACGCATTATGTGGAATTTTGGCAAGCACATTGTCATTCAATAATTTCTTTTTGACACAAACACATATTTTTTAGATATATTTTCCACTTTGCTTGAAAAGACACCGTGAGAAGGTCACTTCCAAGTGTAGGATGGATTTTGCATTGGTCCCTAACCCAGGCAGATGTAAGGGTTGAGTCAGGAGTTGTGTAAAACTTCTTCCAGAATAAAAAAAATTCAGATCACAACTAATATGAATGTCGTATCAGATTGGGGTGCCATTAGAAATTATGTTACTTTTGGCTGAAGGGGTGGGGCCACATCCATCTTCAACTCAAGGCTACTAATCAACCCTGGTCCTATATGACATCAAAACTCCTTCGAAAGCCTTGTTGTTGTTGCTGTCTCACCCTACATGGAAAGCACCACCACCGATCTTGTATATCACAGTGTACCAGCTTCTGGGCCTATATTCTTCTATGTGAGTTTCTATGTGAGTTTTCTGGGTTCTTCACTAGTTCTCAGGACAGATAAGGTGATCATGGTGGATGATTCTGATACTCATATGGATATTGAGAATGATAGCCTTAGCACTGCCTTTCTCTCACTGCTAGACTCTTTCAACTTCTCCCAAAAGGACAGTTAAACCAACTCATCATCATCTAGAAAGCCTTATAAATGCACTATGATCTCCATGTGCTGGTGTGTTTTTAACCTCCACATTTATTCATTTATTATGGAGATGGCAACTGAAGCTCCACAAAAGATGATCCTTCGTGTGTTTGAGGCGGACCGTGTGAGAAAACTAAACCCTCCCGTCCAGCCTCTGTTGATGCACTGATTGAGATTTTAAAAGAACAGCTGGAACTGGACTGTGACTTGAGTTTTAAGTATGAAGATCCAGACTTCGATAGAAAACTCACTTGCCTTGTTGACATTGAGGAGTTGCCACAAAAAAGCCTGTGTTCATATTTCACTAACACAGGATTCCAGTTCTCTTGCATCTACTGATACCCTTTCAGCTGTGTCATCCCCAGAACGTCTCAGTAGATGGCCTCCAGGTCCATTTCAGATTCCCACATTTGCATTTGACGTTGAGCCGACACTTAGAGACGGGAATGCTGAATTTGAAAAGAATGAAAAACCTCTACAGTTGTCAAGGGACCATAAGCACAATATTTTAGACAAACTGGCATCTACCATATATGGTTTCAAGGCCTACCCCAGTGATAAGGAGATAGCAATGGTGGCTGAAGCTCTTGTGAGGAAACATCCCTGTTTAAAAGAAGCAGGATTCAGTGGATGGAATGGTTGGAAGAACAGCATCGAGTTTAAAATGGGAAATTACAGGACCAAGATGAGAGGAGCTGGATGTCAGGAGGTCACTGTAAATGCTGGGAAAAGAAGCCAAAAAAACCCTGAGAATGAACCTTCACACTCCAACATAAGAGGACTGAAGCATGCAGAGGTCAACTTTCTGCCCAACTTTCCTCAAGGAGAGGATCCCTCAAGTCTTGACCTTGTGAGGCAGGCTATCTTTGAGGAAGTAAAGAAGACTCAGAGAAACCTGCCTTTTATCAGTAAGATGATGCAGACCACATTTGCCTCGCGACGTCAGATTATTGTTATGTCATGCCCTCCACTCAAAGAGCTCATGGACCTCTGGCCTGCGCTTCAAATGCAGTCTGAGGTTATGTGGATCAACTCTTTCATTGGTTTTATCTTTGCTAAATAAATTGAATCGATAAATAATTTCATTTTGTTGTTTTTTCTGTTTTATCTTTGCTACTGTATGTCACTGTGTAATGTTGCCAAATTTCACTCATCATAAAAAAAATAGATTTTACTGTACTGTCCTTTCCTCAATGCAGGTGTATTATGCAGAGTTCCAAAGGATAACAAACCAGAACCTTCCAAACACTCTCTATGCCCAACTTGATCGTCACACTCCTCGCTTGATGGCCTTATTTAGGCAGAAAGCTTCTAAAACTGAAAGATGGCTGACGCCTTGGCTGAAATCTTCAGAGTCCATGATGCACAGGTGATTATACATTTCACAGGTCTACTGTTGGTAGGTTATTGCTTCAAATAAGCTTTTGAATTCCACAATTGCAGCAGATAAGTCCTCAGGGTATTATAGTGGATTTATGTGCAGACATTGGTAATTAATTAATTGATATTTAGTTGGGACTGTGTGGCATTGGGTTTGATCAGTGAACTGGTATTTACACTATTTAAAATTTCTCAGGAATTACATGATGTCTTTAGAAAAGTCGCCTGCAACGAAAATCAAGTAGCCGTCATTAGCCAAATAGTGGCACACGTTAGTCTCCTCTCTTTCTCAGCAAACAAGAGCACAATGCAGCAGAATGAACAGGAGTCTTTAAGACTTGTGTATTTGTTGTTGATAGGACAATCAACTGTAATTGAAATCACCTCAGCCATAGTTTCAGTAAATGTGATAAGTATATGATCTCCCTTTCATTTTTTAAGGATGATATGGATATGGATGAACCAGACCTAGGGGATATGCCGGTGGCCCTCCTGACTACCGTCAGTGACGATGTCCCAAGTCCAGTTCACAACAACCCAGTGAGGGTGTCCGTCATCCTTGAGGGTGATGTAGTTTTGAACCTTCCCAGGTTTGGTGATGCCTTCGTAGTCATGTTTGGCCTCATACACTCAGCTATCCTAAGGGACTCACCGACACTTTTGAGTTCACACAGAAGATCTTGCTTGGTCTTGATGACTGTAAGCTGTCACCCAAGCTGCCGAGTCTTAAAAATGACCTGATGTTATATGTGTAACTTCAGATCCAAAAAGGGGTGGTGGATTGTGATGGCTCACTTAGAGCATAGTCCACAATCGGTCATGCAAGGTCCATGTTGACTACTGTTAATGTTAAAGTTGGTGCTCTATTCTAGTAATTTTCAGCCAAATGGCAGACACTGTCTGTCCGTATTAATGTAACTTATATGTTAGTGTTGTAAGTTAATGCAGGGCTGTATGAAGTGTTTATACACTGTATTATTATCTATTCTCGCTTGAAGTTGCTAGATTTAAACCAGATAGCCAAAGAAAGGCTACACAGGTAACAGGCACAGGTAAGGGCAAATATTTCTAAAATCAGATCTTTGGTCACCACCCAAGATTTACCAATGCCCCTCTGGTAATTTTTGTATTTTGGTTGTATTAACAGTTTATAAGCTATTTATGACATAAAGATCTGTTCTTAAAGTAACTTAAGCTTTTCTGAGTTTGAATATTTCAACTGTGGTTCACTTAAAAATATGGACAAAGTGTGCAGAAGTAGACTTGTTAATTGTTACTTTTTTTAAAAATTCAATATATTTTGTAAAATACAACAGAAAGTTGTATGCAAAATGAACTCAACAAAAGTAAGGCAACTGATTGCCTTACTGTTTTTGAGTACTGCCAACTTATTCGGGTTTACAGTGTAGTTAGATTTAAGGAAGCAATTCCATCAGCACTTTGTCTCACTCCAACAATGGAGTCCATCCGTAGTCTTACTCCCCTTAGTACAGACCAGCTAATTTATAGTGCTTGCAAGCTCTCCTCAAATGGAATGACGCTCAACGCCACTGCTCCCCTAAAGAAGAGTAAGAGGAAATAGAGGAGGTGTCCATTGGTATATTCACACATGAATTGAAGAAAACCTCGTGTAGACTTCAAAGTGCTCCACTAATTAAGATGAATCCCGCTTGGCTTGGCAGGGCAATCTGAGAACTTACAGAAATGGCCTCTATAGTGTCAGAGATGCCTATTACCCCTTGTGAATAGAGGAAAATATGAATTACCTGAGGTTACTTTTCAGCACCTCACAGCACCGAGGCAGCTCTGGTTAGGGTCACAAATGACCTCTTAATTACTTAAGACAAAGGTCTTGTTTCTGTGCTTGTTCCTTTAGATCTATTACGTCGATTGCAATTGATCACTTGATTACAATTGTAGTGTGGGTGAATCACATGGCAGAGTTTGAAAAAAAAAAAAAGATGTCAATTTGGTTACTATGCATGCTCAATTTACGGCACGAGGTGCAGAAAAGTAAGCCTCCAATTTTTACCCCTCGTTTTTTCTCTTCCACTTAAGAAAGTGGATAACAATGAGTGGGGGAGCGAGACAAAGTAAGACGCCAAAAACAAGTCACTGTCATACAGAATGGGAGGAGGATTTTTTTCACTTTGTCATTTTCAAATTGTGCTTAGATTTGTCAGTCTATCGTGACAATTCTAAAGAGGGTAGATATGGAGCGTCATTTTCGATTTGCCAATAGACGTTACAATACTGACTTCTCACCATAAAGCGAACTAAGGAAGATAAGGGTGATGAAACTACTTTGAAAGACTAAAAAAAACAAAACAAAAACAAACAAAACAAGATATAAACATTTTGTTCCATCGAAGCTGTCGAGCCATCAAGAACTACAGTTACAGCAGGATCTGACCCAGCAGCTTTGGACGGATGTCGCAGGTTGCTCACTGCAATTTTTTCACTGTAATTGGACAGTTGGACGGATATATGGACGTGAGTGACACAGATCAGTTACAGTAGTTGTGCGTTCTTCCCCAGATGTTAAGCAAGGAAGGAGCTATTAACATTAATGCCCAGGAAATAACATTATAAAAAAAAGGTTGTCCCTAACCCCTCCCGGGATGTTTTTTTTTCACCTCAAGCTCGGGTCCTCTACCAGAGGCCTGAGAGTTTGAGGGTTCTGCACAGGATCTTAGCTGTCCCTAGGACTGCGCTCTTCTGGACTGAGGTGTCGGATGTTGTTCCTGGGATCTGCTGGAGCCACTCTTCCAGTTTGGGGGTCACCGCTCTCTTGTGCTCTTTGTCCTGAAGTCCCACTGAAGTCCCACAGTACCTTGGCCCTGTTGTTCTCTACCACCTTCTGTGGTATGGCCCATCGAGACTTGGGTACTTCCAGTCCATACTGGGTACAGATGTTTCTGTACACTACCCCAGCCACTTCTTACACCCTGCCACTATGTGCTGGACTGTCTCAGGGGCATCTTTGCACAGCCTGCACCTTGGGTCTGATCTACTGTGGTAGACCCTGGCCTCTATGGCTCTGGTGCTCAGGGCCTGTTCTTGTGCTGCCATGATCAGTGCCTCTGTGCTCAGTTCAGGACTTCTGCGCAACTCCTTGAGTATGTACCTTTTCTTTCTATGCAGAAAGACTTCACATTGAAAGTCTTTGACTGACCATTTGACTATTCCCAGTCCATCATCTAAGAAACCCACAACAAAGGTTCGAGTTGCAGATGCAAGTGGTCCCCCAAGTCAGTGGTGCAGGCGCTCAGAAATTTGGTTAACATGTTGCCTGAGATTGGAAACACCTTGTCTGCTGCTTCCTTGTGGTTAACCTGCCTCTTAGCTGTTCTCTCTCACCTGGTTGGCAGTGAACTGTGGGTGGGTCTGTGTTGAAAGGGGGAAGGAGAAAATTAGAGGAGGAGGAGGGGTGGGGAAAGCTGTCTGGCACACCTGGGATCTGTGTCAGGGGATAAAGAAGAGCTGGATTCTGTGAGGAAGGGGTGTATGCGTGGGGGTGTACATTAACTGTGTAAACCAGACCAATGTTGTTGAATACGCCCTCCCCATCGCCCCTCTACAGCCCTGGTCTTGTTGTGGCCCGTGATGGTATTCATACCTTCCCAGACCCCCCTCATATTGTTGTCTTACAGCTTGAAATGGAGGGAATACTGTTGCATACAATGTCTGCATCAGCTCACTGTGGAATACAAACACAGATGCTGAGCAGGTGACTACACTCCCTGAGCAGATTACATGACT
Source organism: Carapus acus (assembly GCA_900312935.1). Taxonomy (NCBI): domain Eukaryota; kingdom Metazoa; phylum Chordata; class Actinopteri; order Ophidiiformes; family Carapidae; genus Carapus; species Carapus acus. The sequence continues at coordinate 8,813 of OMPJ01010553.1, forward strand.
GCATGCTAATGACCAGCAGCAAATACCAGCAACTCTGACAGCGGCAGAGTCTCGTGGGTCCACCTTAACATCTGGTAAAACATGGATTAGCCATGTCTTGATAAGAGTGAGCAGGCAGCGCTCGCACTAAATCCACTGGTTGGTCAGTGTAGAGAGCTCATCGATCTTGTTTGATAGCGACCCCTCATCTCATCCTAAGTATGAGTCATATTCCTGTGCACCTTATGGTTCTGACTACCAAAATGTTGTTTAAGAAAGTTGTCAACAATTTTTGCCATAAATCTTCGCACTAACTACAATTTCCCTCTATGAGAAGGGCAGAATAAGTGGAAAACAAATGGGGAAAAGAGTGAGAGAGCAGAAATTCAAGAATGGCAGTAGTCTCCAGAGCAGCAGAAAATTATTTTAAAATGTTTTCTTTCAGGTATATGGTTGAAGTAATTGGACAAAATTGGAAATGGGCACAACAGAAGTACAAATGAGATAGAGCAGACGCATATGTGACATGCCTTGTGGTGGAAAAATTGGTCAGATGACTTTGCAGGTGGAGCTGCCACGTACTGTAGGAGGAAAAGAAATTGAACTCAAGGGAGTTTTATGAATGAAGTAAAGGAATGACGAAGCATGAAGGAAAGCAGCATATGAAAATAAGCATCTGAAAGACGAAGAAAAATGACGTGAAGTCTAAGTCCACCACAGCGTGTGGACGTCATTCTTACCATTGCGGTTTTGGGTTTACCACTGGATAGCACGTAATATTATTTTGTAATTTAAATTCAGACAGACATACAGAGTGTTAATCGCAGTTCAAAAAACAAATGCATACCTTCGGTCAAAAGGCTATTTAGGATAAGGACATGTTCTGTGAAGAAGTGCTTTGTGTAGATGAAAAACCTTTTGTTGTTGTTCTTCATACATGAAAATATAATGGCACAGATTAAAGGATGCACTACAGCTCAGTTTTTGAAACCTGATTGCCTTTGTTTGTTTTTGACAATATCGCAGGTAAATAATTCCCTGATGTGCTCCGGAAAAGAAATGTATCATTAACAATCTGAGAATGGGACATAATAATTTTGTGAACACTAAACATAAGCAACAGGGCTCGACAGGCTCATTTTTGACTGTAATTACTCATTCGGGTTAAATACAATGCATTGAACCATTACATATCGATTTACTTCATACAGTATATGGCAGTGATATCAATTAACCCCTCGTGCATGCATTGTGGCTTTCCGCATTAAGTACTGGAAATCATATAGTGACATACTGTAAGTGTTTAAATTTTTCCTTTGTCTTGATCATAACCTTGTTACACTGCAGTTTGACCTTGTCTATAAGCACAGGAGAGGGCAGAGATGGCATGAAAGATTATCGTTCTAATGGTCGTACTCTTTTGTTTTATGTTCTCTGCATATACTGTACATTGGATTGTAATTATTGGTTTCAATCACCCTTTTCTCGTTACTTCAAGGGCACATTTTACAAGTTTTGTTCATGATGTGAATTTATTTAGATTACCTCACTGAGGGATGAGAGAGAATATATCGTCCTTGCGGTCGATGCTACATCATTGGTTTGTGCTTATTGTTTCATTGGTTTCAATGCGCAAAGTAATTTTGTTCTTACCAAAACAGCTCTTTGTTCTGATGAAAATCCTTGTACTTTTTATCATTTATTCCCCCCTGGTAAGATTTGTTTTGCAGGTATGTCGGTGGTAGTTGCATTATCAAAGTTGCCACAGAGGGATTTGGAATGTAGTACATCAAGATACCCGGCTATTGTTATGTCACATCTCCCACATACATAAACACAACAAAGTCAGAATTGTGACCATTATCACAATTAGTAGTAGTAGTGGTAGTGGTGGTAGTTGTAATATCTGTAGATGAAGTAGCGGTTCTAGCAATGCTAGGGCAAAAACACAAAATGAACATCATGTAAAACAGGACAATCTTACTCCGTTTTACAACACACCAGCAACAACATGTAATTGGTCTCACAACAGTACGAAGCAGCAACAGTAGGCTGGATTATTCATTTTTCAGAATTTTGGGTCTTCTTTTTGGCTTTACTTACACGTGACTTGTCACTTCTGAAGTGTTACTCGAAAGTCTGAGAGCTCTGTGTCTTTGGAATTTAACTTGGAACCTTTGCTTAAATCATTTCAAGATATATGTAATGGGTGAAGTCCCACCCCGTCAGGATAGTACTGAGCTGATCTATGCAGCAAATATTGCTAAATGGGACTGAATTTCACATTTACTTTAATTTGTACCTGATGTAGCTACAATGTGGCTACACATTCATGTGACTGTTATCTGCAAGTCTGCAATTGCTGTTGAAAAAAAAAAGATGTAAAAAGTGGCTCTTCGTCATAATGATAATAATGATATGCATTTGTAAAACAAAGGTAACCCCATTAGCAAGACTGAAACCACATTAGTTTCAGTGTGTGAGTGCAGAATAGACATTACAAGGAGAATTCAAGGCAGCTGTGAGCACTTCTATATGAAAAGTAATTGTGTTGTCTGAGTCTCTACCTATTTTTTGCCTAGATTGTTCTGGAGCTCTTTTATTTCATTTCATTTTGTTCATTGTCTGGGAGGGAGGACGTGGAAATTGTGTGTGTGTGTGTGTGTGTGTGTCTGAGTGTGTATCTGTGTGTGTGTCTGTGTGTGTTTGTGGGGGTTGAGTGTAAGTGTAAGTGCAACGTATGTATTTTAGGCTGTTCTCAGAGGCTGCACAGGAATATTTCGTTGTGTTGTAAACAGCATAATGACATTAGAGTGATTTGATTTGATTGATTGATTTGATTCCATCACAAGAGAAGGTGTAAATCAAGCAAAGACTTGACACATGACATTTGTATATTTGATTATTTCCTTATAACTAATGTCTGTGATGTGTCATTTTAAACAGATTATATGAAGATGGTAAATCATGAAATCTGTCCAGTTGTACATAATTCATCAAAACACTTCCAACAAATAGGAGCATCAGCTTGAAACGATTGGCTTGCATAACATTTGATTCAAACTGTGCTTGCCAGCACACTACAGACGGTAGCAACCTAGCCAGAATCTAGTGCTTGGTTGAAGAAAATAGAAAAGGCACCAGGTGGGAGTGGGTGGCAGAGAGGAGCAATCTTCTGGGCTGTGAGAATGGCCATTTGCACCAGGGGGGTCTGGTGCCACACTTATCCCATGATTCTACCAAAGAATGGGAAACAGGCAGACAATGTACAGTTAAGCAAAAGAACACTGGAAGGCAACTCAATAATCTGCAAAACAATGATCACGTACCAAGACCACTTCTGTTCTGCCATGTGGTGCAGAATGAATTTCCTCATCCATCCCTTCCTCGCATTATGCATCTCTCCAGAAATGATGCATTTCATTACCAACCACATTGTAATGCTGTAGTTGCGTAGGTTTAAGGCCGTATAGACATTTCATTTGACTGTTGAAATGGAGCTTGCAGATAAGATGGGCATGTATATGGATTCCAGTGCTCCCTACCAAATGTGGCTGTGTAGCTTAAAAATTGTGCAAATCTTTGTGGGGGAGGTTTGCAACTGGGCCATGTGTCATGTGTTAGAGATTTCAGCACCTCTCCCTTTGCTCTAATGGATTTGAATTCCGGTAGTCCGCTTCCAGGAAAATACGGTAAACTCTTCTTGTAGTTGTTTGAAGTAGAATTTGCACAATGCCATGTGTTGATGTCATAATTCTTTCTATGATACTGTTTTTCTCTGTTGTCTTCTGATTATCTTCAGAAGATATGGCCTCTGAAATTATTTTCTAAGTTAATAATTCTTTGCGGCTTAAAATACAGAGCGGCCAGCTGTTTAGAGCTTGTCGTGAAACAGCCAGTGAATCTATCAATGTCCGTATTGCGATGGACAACCAGACATGTCAAACTTGTCATCACAAAAACGCCACCCTGCAGCCTTCTTACACTCCTGGTTGTGACTGGTTGCTGTTTCAGGGGGAATATACAGTATAGCAACTTGTGGTAGGCTAGGATGTGATCCCATCTTCATTATGTAAAAATAGCTGCATAATACATATATATTAAAACTGTCATAATTTTCTTCGTCCTTTGTTGAGTTTTCTTCTCAAATTAATGAAGCCCATGATGAGAGCTTGCATCACACACCCATCCCTCAAAGATAGAAGTGTTTGCAGAGTAGAAGCTTACACAATTTACATTTCAATAAACACTCATTCGATTTTATGCTTGTGATTCATGTGTCATGTGTACTTACCAGTGCTGCTATGTGTATGGGAACTTAATGATGTTACATCACGGACTCAAAGTCATCACTGAAATAGGCCTACTTGATTGAGATTATGTACACATCCCTAGCTGATATTACCGTCAAGCTTCAGCGCTGTCACATGGCCATGTTGTTCAATGAGCAGGTAAGGTATGATAATGGTTGTACGAAGTTGTATGAAGTATGTTCTTTTTTTTGCTTCTTTATGACAAAACACAAATAATACACAATCCAATTGTGTTCATTTAAACCAAAAATAGGATTTGGCTGAGGCGATTTGATTTCAAAAGCCCATCCTAATTATCATGATCTCTCAACAATCTTAAGTACGATTACACGTACTTAATTAACACACATACATATACAGTATATACATACATATACATGCATACATACATATACACACATACACAGTATATATACACATACACATATGCACATGCAAACACATTAACCAAATGTACGGATATACAAGCATTTTTTTACACATTAAAACTTGAAACAATCACATTTCTTGATAATCCTCAATTTTGTGACATTGTAAATTCCTCTTGAATTTAGACAGTTTCTATTAATTTAAATTAGCCATTTAGATCATTCCAGAGTTTAACACCCAACAGTAGTAGTTTCACGATATCGATAAATTTGAATAGATTTGATTTTATAAAAAGGTCATTAGTAGGATCACAAAATTCCTGCATTATTAATTACTTTCACTGCCCTTTTTTGCAATTCAATTAGAGGGTCAATGTATGTTTTTCCCAAAATTCACAACAGTAAGAGAGATATGGAAGCATAATTGACAAATACAGTACTTTATATATGTTTGGTTTTATAGTATTCCAAGTGTTTTTGATATCTTGCCCCTGATGTACTGTATATGTAGCCTCAAGCAAATCTAATGATCTATGATCACCCCTAGGAACCCTATTTCATAAACCCTTTCTGTTTCGATCCCATTCCAAACTAGTTTAACATTTTAGTTTTCTTTTCTGGAACCAAAAAACTGAAATTTTGTCCTTCTCTCATTCAATGATAATTCATTCGAATCAAACCATCTTTTTAAATTATTTCAACCTGGGAAATGAATTGAACAATATAAGGTCCTTAACAATATAAGTTGGTGTCATCTGCGAACATAACCAATTTTATTTTCTTTTTTTAAATTTCACAAGTATCATTTAGGTAAAGAAAGAATAATTTTGGTCCCAAGACCGAACCTTGGGGGATTCCACAGGACGCAGTTTTTTGTTGCAATACCATTCCATTAATTTCCACATATTGAGGTCTATTATTTAAGGAGCTTTTTACCAATTATTGACAACTCCTCTGATCCCATAACAGTCACATTTGTGCAAAAGTAAATTGTGATCAGTAGTATTGAACACTATTCGTAAATCAATGAAAATCCCGATAGTGTTTTCTTTGTTGTCAACAGCAGTTGATTCTCACTTGTTGCTGATGTAAGTTAGAGGCTTAACTTTACAATGGATTACCTCCTTGATCATTGACAGTTCAATATCATGACAATCTGTAGAACTCTTACATTTCCTAACAACATCTAACACATCACTCTCACACACTGGCCCAAGATAGTCCACATTATTGTTACTTGCACTTTTTGAGAGAGATTCTGAACCTGTGCCTTCAGTCATCCCACGCTTGTCACCATAATATGCTGACATAGGACTGTACTAATGTTCATTATTATCTCATTGGTAATGCATAGTAAACTTGTCATTGTTCCCATTGACCACCTCAAGAATGTGGGTAGATAGCCCACAGCTGAGGAAGGAAAGAGGAGACATAACGTCTGGCAACAGCAAGTTGCCGACTGAAATACTGTGCATTTATCTGTTTTAAGAACTTTGCAGAGGTTCTACCAATAGGACCTGGATATTATAGCTACTGTAATCTTGTATATGGTAAATCTGTTAATTTGGGTTGCTCCTGAGGACAACCCCAAAGGATGCTGAACATACTCTCTGGATACATAAATCACGCGAATCAAGAGAATCAATTAAACTAAATAATTGAATTAATTGGTTTTAAATTTACAGACATATTATATGTACTATATGTAATACTAGATAACATTTATGTTATTCTGTTCGTACTGTGCACTGCAGTTTGATGTGTTGTCTATTTGCATGTTCTTACAAGGTTTGATTTCAATTTCACTTGAATGTGCTGTTGAATATTAGGTCCAGAATTTCAGAGCATGACTTTCTTACAAATGTCTACACTCATCATGTATAATGGAAACAAATTTAACGTTCTCTGGATTTTGGCAAGGTATGCAAGACAGTACATGAGAATGCAGCCAATAAATGGCAAGGCTTTGCTTTTGTCTCAATAATACAAACCATGTGAAAAGATTAAAAATGCACTGTGGGCTTCAGATGATGAGACCCATGGCTTGCCAGACAAGCTTGACCATCCAAATGTAGAGCAGCCCTAACCAGGAAAAACTGAGAAGAATCAAAAGAAAGGTCTGTAGTCCTCCTCTTGCCATGCTAATGGAATGAGGGGAACCTTAACCCTTTGATGCACAACATGGGTCAAAAGTGACCAGACTGAATCTTGAAGTGCTATATCTTTGCCAAAAAGCATATAGTATTTGAGGAATTCCTCAATTAAGTTGTTTTTGATCATAATTCATCCTTATCTTATTTTTCCTTTGTTACTTTTTTAATTAAAACACAATTTGTGTCACTCCTCTAAATTTTGTGTTACCCCTCTAAATATGAAGTACATTTTACTCAATTCTTTTAGCACAAATGTTCAAAATCACTTTTATTTTCTTCCTTTATGACTAAGCGTAGCTTTTCTAAGTCTACATGGAATTTACACACCTGGGTTAGAAATTGCTCACATGAATTTATGTGTGCACCTTTAGAATGTATGCATATTTGCCACAGAGAACATATCTTTGCTATATATCTATGACTTACAACTGGAACATCTAAGTCTTGTTATTTCAATCATTATAATCACCTGATCAGTCTTTATGTGACATCTGAGAGATAACAGCACACAATTATTGAGTAGGATTTCAGAATTCAGTGGCTATACATTTTTTTTTCAGACAGGGAAATATCTTCAAAGATAGTCAGATAGCTAACTGTTGGCATTTGATGACTTGTAAAGTAAATGTGTAACAATCGATTAGAGTTTGAGTTGCCTTGAGAATTAGTCACACATTATATGGAATAAGTAGCTTGATCACAAGTCAGAGAGGAAATAATACTGTTAGCAGGCTAGCTAGCTATTGTAACCAGCTGTTGACATTTGATGATTTGTGAAAAATATACGCTAACCGTGTTTAATAAGACTACGTGCCTCAAGGGCCAAGATGGACTGGAGAGTGTCTCTGCCATCGGTACAGATGACTCCTCAGACAACATAGAAGACTCACTTGACGAGTCCTCTGAAGAGGAAACTCAGACTCAGTCACATAGACTGAGTAAAAGTGGGTCTTACTGGAACGAGAATCCCCAGAGTCATGGCAGAGATAATGGGCCAAACTTGGAGTTATAACACAAACACTATATTTTTTCATAAAATAAAAAAAGGGGCAGTGGAAGCATGGCCTTGTACTAATCAAACACAACATTTTATAATAATTGGAACATCTAATCATAATATACATTGATTTCAAAAGATACAACTGAGACAATCTGACCTAACATGAAATCACATTGACAATCAAGGGGATACGCATATGTTGTGCATCTAAGGGTTAGCGCGAAAGGTCTGCGTACACTGGATACTTTGGTCAGACCTTGGGACAAAAGCATGAAATTGTTAATCTTTAGCTGCACCCCGCTGAGCCACTGCAGATAAGCTAATTCACCATTTGACCAAAAATGTATGTATGTAACTCTGCAATGAAACTGATGTAATCATGAGACATTCTAAGAACATGTGATGCAATTACGTTAATCTTTTTGTAGATCATCAGATAAATACAAGTTCAGCCTTTGTTAGGATCAAAAAAATTTAGGGCAGAGGAGACTTGAATGAATGTTCACAATCTTGTTTCCATTTAGAGCAATCAAACTCACATTTAGAGATCAATGCAATTTGCGTACAAATGAAAATTGCATTTGATTAATGTATTTACAAATCTGTCTTTTAAGTTGTGTTTACATTTTTTTCTAAAAAAAAACTATACATATTACACACAGTTTTCTTAATGTATGGGTGGCTTTGTCAGATTTGTCAGATAAATGCTTGAACTTAGTTATCATGTGTATGCAAGGTCATGTAATTGGTGCAAAAGTGACTTTTTACAACATATGTGCAATTTGTTGATCTGCCATTGGGGTATTTTGACATTATCTTGACGTAAACTACTCTGTACAATATCTAAATTCAGCAGCAGAAAAAGGGATGAAAGGTCACCTATGTCCTTATTTTGAGCGTGCTATCTGTTCTGTTGAAAATGTTTATCTATTTTTTTTTTTTTTATGTAGCAGAGTTTTGGCACCTAAGACAGTAATCAGAAATATTCTTTTGGCTGCACGATCTTTCGAATCAACCATTGCCAATGACAACACTTCTCTCCATGTCATGTTATTTTTGATTACAAAAATTTCAACTTGACCAAAATACTTGTTGTTAACATATTTTTTTGTTTTTTGTTTATTTGCTGCACTGAATGGGAAAGTGGTTGTAAGCAGATGTCCTCCTCTCAGTTGTTTGTCAGTTTAGGCTGTCTCACCATCATCCATTTGAGACTATTTCCTCATTGGCTTTTGTGTGTGTGATCTGTGTCAACCTTTTTAATAGTGGAACACTTTGTAATCACGGACAAACATTATGATCAGTATAGGAAATGAAATCATATGTTGGACAGATGACACCATCATCTCCAATTGAAGTACCTTCTGCACATATGATGTTGGTGAGAATAACTCCAAAGAAATTTATTTTGCCATGAATGAACTTGTGTTGGATGGGAAAATCTGTTATGGGGCAAGTATCATGCATACACATGTATCCCAGCACGCTGGCAATCGTCTCTAATCACTAAGATTAAAGCCTCTCATCGACATAAAGCAATGTAACTAACACATTTTTATGATAACAAATTATTTTTTTCTAAACAACACTTAAGCGTGGGATTTTGTAATTTAGCAGAATCTTGATTCATCAGAAATAACCGCCCAGGTTTACCTGAAATACATTCAGTCAGTCACTTTTCAGTTCCAATTTGTCGTTGAAAGATAGAAAGCGTGTTGTTGTGATCGTTAATGCAATTTGGAATGCCGATTTTATCTCCAAGCAACCACAATATTTTAAAACCACTTTTAATCTGAAAACCACACTGTCTGTAAAATACTGCCAAGCCTGAAAATTTTGAAGATTTCAAGAAAAAATACTCAAGACTCTTTAATCTCTTTCCATATAAAATTCACACAATAAAATTCAGCTTGAACTGGGTTGAATAAATCACACTCCAGTAGTCTGAATAGGGAGTCATAAAAATTTAATAGAGTGGGATACTGTAATGTAGTGTTAACAAGTTACAGAAGTTGGTTAGTAATCACTCAGTACTGTACTTACTCATCAGGCATCTGATGGTGCCCTTCCCGATACGCTCCACCCCAACTTGTATCCCTAGTAGTAGTCCGCCTGGGATGCCAGTAACATGTAGTACCCATGAACCACAATTCATTACTCAGGTGTTACATTGGTTTAAGTTCAAGTACAGAAAGGCAGTCTAAATTCAGATATCTAACAGAGCAACTGCGCTGTTCTGAGGCAGTGAATCACAATTGTATAGTGGAGTGTGGAGTTGCAGTGCCCCTCCATGGTCTAAATGGGTTTTAAGACGCATTATTTTGCTGTACAATTACACAACATCTGACACTTAATGTAGCAGTGTAGGTATGAGTGTCCCTTTTGCGAATTATTTCCTCAGTGGATCAAAGCTTTTATGTGAGTGTACATTTTTCAAACAAGCTGAATCCACATAATTTGGGGCATTATGTGTTTGGAAATATGTTTATCAAATAGAACAACATCAGTAAAATCAGATTTGGATAGATTCTCATGTCCATTAACTTAACACAAATCCCTATGTAAGCTTCAGCTGGAAAGAAATGTGAAAACAGTGTCCAAATGAACTTGTCGTTTTTCCAGAACTCATATGAACCAAGAGCAAGGGTTTTTTTTCCATACAGTCAGAGGTAAATATTTCTGTTTGCATATACAGCTTTTTGCCTTATTTTTCGTTGCTCGCTCTCTCTTACTGTAAGTGTGTTCCTGTTTTTCTTTGTCTTTGTGTCAATGCAATCCAATTCCTTTCTTTCATTCTGGCAATATTCAAATTCCTTAGGAGAGAGCAAATCCTAAAACTATACAGCTGATACTGGAAAACAATAGTTGAAACATGCAAGGATTAGGATTTCATATAGCTCAAAGACATAGTCAACAGCTCGAGTCTCACAAAGGCCTTAAATGAAATTGTTTCAAATATGCACATGCTATAATGAGTGGCTGTTGTTTGCGTTAAATGTCAGCACGAGGAATCCAAAACTGTAGCAGATGATCATGAAGCCATTAAATATGTAGATACGCATTTTAATCCAAGCTCTGACGACAAATCAATTAAAAATGTCTGCTTATGTTGGCTCTTGACAAACTTTGTGGGATTCAGCTGCAAATGAGATTCTGGATTGTATGATGCTGATGGTTACATTATATGGCTCGAATACAGTAACATCATCTGAGACCCCTCTTTTGTGAGTCAGAACAAACTGATGGACCTTCATATTTGGAGTTGGACTTTTATGTGTTATTATTGTTTACTGTGACTGAAACAAACTGAACAAACTGAACAAAATACATCTTAGCGCTAACATCTGTAAAGCACCAGCCCACAGCACTATTATACCAATAGGACTTGAACTGCTGCTGTGTGCCAGCCATTTGCAAAAAGGCCTGCTTAATTAACTCTTGGCTGCCAGCAATGACCCATTAAGTTGTTAGCTGGTGGATGCCTATGAGTAAACACATCTGCTGGAGGGGCTCTAAAAAGGATGTGTGACAGATGCAGCTATTCCCTTTTCTATGCTAAGCATTTGAATAATTCACACTTTCTGGGATGCACTGACAATCCCCATGTCCTGGACCACCTGCATGCAATGCTACTGTCCGGAAACTTCTGTGCTATTCCATCTGCCTCGTATCGCCCTAAGACCAGCTAAGGCTCATTTTTACCTTTGAATATCTCCCCAGGTAGCTTGCTAAGACATGTCCTTCGTTTCTACATTTTGCCCACATTTTAGCATCATTGATATGTGTCAGTTTTACTTGTTAGATTGCACCTCTGCACAACACTCATTGTACAACTTCCAACAATGTAATTGACCTACTTATATCAAATGATTGAATACATCAGTGGTACACATAAAATGTATACACAGCAATCAGCAAGATGCAGTGCTCAACTGCAGCCTCACATGTCATCAGAGACTTGTATCATCTACTCATCCAGCCACTGTGTCCAGGAATCACAATGTTCCCAGTTGGTCACTGAGTCCTGTTGGCTCACTCATGGTGAAGGAATCATCTGTGCTGACAGCTGCCAACATTGGGCTTGAAATTCGGGCATCTGTTGATGCACTTCCCTACCCTCCCCCTCTACTTGTTTTCCTGTTAGAATCCTACAGCCCCCATGGGAAACCAATAGCCGGGTGAACTGACTACAGGAACGCATCCTCACCTGGTGTGGTCACAGTAATGGTAGAAGACAAATAATAAAAGCGATAATATCGTCAGGCTTTACTCGTGTTGTACAGTTGCAAATGTAGGAACTCTGCAGTATATACTGCTTGTCCCACGGCAGCAGGTTGTAGTGCTGGAACTCTATGTGCTCCACAGGCAAAACACTGATAATTATGATGGAGGTGTTCTGTTGCATGATTATCCATCTTTAGTGACAGACATATATTGGTTATGATAA
>OMPJ01010554.1:0-14659 GCA_900312935.1 Carapus acus
AATAATAATAATAATAATAATAATAATAATAATAATAATAATAATAAAAACTTTATTTGTATAGCACCTTTCACACAGGAATTGCGGCTCAAGGTGCTTCACAATAAAAAGATGAATATAAATAAATAAATAAATAAATAGATAGATAGATAGATAGATAGATAGATAGATAGATAGATAGATAGATAGATAGATAGATAGATAAATAAATACATAAATAGATAGATAGATAGATGAATAAATACATATATATATAAAATTTAATACGAAATTTAATACAAACATACACAAACACGCACGCACATCGCACGATATTCGAATGAACGAATCGTACACGGATTTTTTTTGTTTGTCAAATTTTGATTTTGTTATACACTTGACACATCTATCAATTAACTTTCATATGTTCCGTTATCATTTCGCATGGGCTCCGCCACATACTTAAAGACACCGGGTAGCCTGCGCTCCAATACATGCGCAGGTGCCAGAAAGTCACAAAGTTTTGTTCATCGAGCAATCACGTTTTTTCATTGACGTGTAACACGGTTATGAAATCACACAAATGCTTGTGTGTGTTAGAGGGACTGATGGGGACGTGTAGGGAATTCAATTAGAGGGATACCAAAAACTACGATATAAAACAAGTGAAGTGTCTCCGGATTGGTTGCGCGTAATTACATTTGCAGGTAGGAGGCGCCATTGCATCTTTTTTTTTTTAAGTTGTGGGAGTTCCCCGCTGCTTTGCAATTCCTCAATCAACCGATCACGCCCACCCAGGTTTTAAAACACGAATGTTTTGGTGAGGATCGGCTTGATTCCAATAAGCCCCTTTTCTTACCTTATTACCACAACAAAAAGTCAATACGTGACAATTTCCCGCGATGGATCATGACTGCGAAAATCATCCAAATCTGCTCTTATCAGACGGCTCACAGTGTGACCCGTGCGTCCGCAGCTGACGCTCCCCGCTGAGGGTTCAGCCTGAGAACGAGGCGAAACCGACCAAACTTCATTCCAGAGTCGCATCATCGCTGGGACGGCGTGGCGCAACCCAGTAGCTGGGAGAGAGGAACTGAAAAAAAAGGGTTGAATTCCACATTCATCTCCAAAGATAGCTCTGCTACGTACGTAGGTACGTGCGTGTGGGCCTTTGTTCCTCCACACAGTCCCTCTATGGTGGTACGCATCTTCAGACTGCTCACCTGGACGGGTCGCGTTTGATTTGCAGCTGAGATCGGCCCAGAATCGGGTGAAAGACTTGGGAACCACTTCGGACATCGACAAGGTGAGACCGAGCAGAAACCTTCGCCAACTAATAATAATCAGAAGTAGTGTGAAGTCAGTACTTTATGAGCCACTGTTTATTCAAAACAAAAAATGGACAACAACAATACACTCGAAATTGTTTGGTATCATTTGCATTTTGCATGAATGTTGATGTTGCCCAGTTTTTGGCTTGATTTGGTGACCAAACAAAAAAATTATGCCTTTTATGCTTTTCTTTTATGCTCAGATAAGATTGTGATCTGTGAGGTGCCATTTTAAAAAGTGCGAAGTTGTGTTTAAGTAGTGTTAACATTGATGTAGAATCATGAATCTTTTATTGTCATTATGGCAATATACAGTGTACTGTGCAATGAAATTAAGAAGTAGTTGCCATTTAAGTAGACACCAATAATCTTTCCATCCCCCTCTCAATGATTACATAATAGATAAGACTGGAACCCAAGTTTGGTTAACTTCAGTCCTTTGGTATTTTAGGGCCTTAAATACAGAAATAAATCATTTGTAATGTATGGGGAAAATGGATCTGTCGCTGTTTTCCGGCACACATTCCTTCCTGAGAGACAAGTGTACTGCATTTACGGCAAAAGGTCGAAAAGAATGTCTGGGTAAAGACGTCCTACTGAGGAACTCGTTCAGTCAGAGGAGTACTCTCCACCTGAACCTGTTGGACAAGCACAGGCTGCTGGGTGACTCCCATCAGAGAGACGAAGGAGGAAAATAAAAGCATTAGAGGGAGTGTTTTGACTGTCACACATTAGCCTAGCTGTCCTAATCTTTTCCCTCTTAAAATTCCCCCAAAAAAATCAGCTGGTGTTAACAAATATTACATTTTATAGTATTTTCTTAAAGTTCTGTGGACACCTAACAAACGTCTTCCCTGCCCTGTCACAGTGTAGACATGAGGGACAGACTGAGCCACCTGCAGGAGATGTCCTCCAGCTCCATCGAGCCTATCGAGCCCATGGAGTACGCCGACTCCTCCGCCTCGGAGACGTACAGCAACGTGGACCTGGAGGACGAGCTGGAGCACGAGGCCGTGGTGTACGACAACACGCCGGCCATGGAGGAGGTCTTCAACCAGTCTCAGGACATCCGACGCGAGACCCAACTCATCCGCTTGGAGGTCAAAAGGCTTCGCGAGCAGAACTCGCGCATGCTCCAGGGCACCACCACCATGAGCACCATCAAACGGGACTCCAACGCCATCGGGGCGGACATCAAGTCCCGGGCCGAGGGGGTCCTGACCAAGTTGCGGAGCATGGACGAGACGACTCACAAGCTCGAGGAACAGCACGGCTCCAACGCAGCAGTCTCTCGCATCTCCAGGACCCAGTACGCCTGCCTCAGCAACGGTTTCCGCGACGCCATGTTTGACTATAACGAAACGGAGATGAACCATCGCGAGAACTGCAAAGCCCAGATCCAACGGCAAATGGAGATAGTCGGGCGCGAGGTGAGCAACGACGAGCTAGAGGAGATGATCGAGACCGGCCGGTGGAACGTCTTTACGATGGAGACCGAGGGCAAAACGGTGAAGTCGGCCTTGACCCAGATCGAGAAACGCCAGCAGGAGTTGCAGGACCTGGAGACTCGCATCAAGGGCATCCACGAGGTCTTCCTGGACATCGCTGTGCTGGTGGAGCAACAGGGAACCATGATCACCTCCATCCAAACTAATGTTCAGAAGACGGACGAGGGGATCCAGGAGGCCCTAACGAAGCTGAGCAGGGCCAAACGCCATGACAGGAAGAACCCCTTCAAACAGATATTTTGCAGCTGCTTCCCCTGCTACAACTAGACAGATTTTGGGTGGAGGGCATGGATGAGGCCAGTGACGAGAAAGTCACAGACCCTTGGGATGGTTCGTTTTACATGGTCACAGAGAGATACTGGTTATTTACACGACGCACACACACTCACAAGCGAAATAAAGGCTTGTTCGAACAGCACAACGGTAAACCTATTACGTAAACACAGAGACGCCTATACTTAATTGCAGCTGACTCATCCAGTGACGTATTTAATAGTGGGAATGTTTTGAGATGAGCACCTCAGGACTTCCTTTCATTCTTCAATGATGGTACTCATCGCATTTAGCATGCGTCATTTAATGAGTTCGCCATTCATTCATCCATTTTCAGATGCAAACTTACTGTATATCAGCATCAGTCACAATATTTTGTACTTTCTCTTCTCTAGCACAGGCTGACCAAAGCTGCATATTGTACGGCAACAATGACGTCTGTGCTTGTGTGAAAAAACATGCAAGTGTTTGTTTTGCACGGCCCACATCTGCCCGTAGAAATTACTTTACTGTCAGAAATCTGAGGTTGAAGTTACTCTCTGAATTATTGTATAGATGTAAACTCTGAACTGTTTTGTGTTGACCAAAATTGCACACTCTAAAGCCTGTGTAAATTCCTCTCAATGTCGTTTTTGAAGTTGTACCTCATCAAAGCACATCTGCAGTTATGGCCATCCTCACGATATGCTAGAGTATTGATGCAGTGTCATTATTTGACTAGAATTCATGTATTTATAAACATTTTGTTATATAATGTTCCTTGTTGTTGCCAAATCACTAGTACGTTTATGGACAATTTCTGTGCATTGGGGTCATGAATATTACATATATGATTACAATAAAATGCAGCCGTCTGAGTTTATTTATCGCGTTTGGCTTTTCACTTTGGAATGAAAACTAGTCAAGGGTCACATAATTAAATCTAAGTCTTAATCTGAAAATCCTCTAGAGGGACAAATCAAGAAATTCAGTTAAGCTCATTTGAATATCTTAATAGAAGCTGTTAACAGTCAGGACTTATTCGAACATTGTCAGCTGTTATTGTCAGATTTCTGTCAGCGTACACCATGACAGTAAGTTAATCAAAATTTTCACAACAGGAAATTCTTTTTCAATCCAGGATAATCATGATATTTGGGCGACTGCATTTGTACCCTTTTCTTGTTACTTGCAAAACTCTCCCATCATTTGACTGACTCCTACCGTCTCCACCCATTGTGGTAAAATTGAGAAAGCGGCTGGTGATCGACTATTTGACAGGTAATTATATCTTGCAAAGGAATCAGCTCAGTCACCTCCCCTCTTCCTGGACAAACCGGAATTCTAACAAAAACCGGCGTTAACCCTTTTGGTGGAAATGCGGCGGTTGGACCAGTGGGATGGTTCATGTCCATCAGCTGGGGGGGTGCGGCACTCACGCAGATGCACACACTCGCATACACACACTCGGCGTGCGTCAGGTTTGCAACCTCTCACGGAGGCCTTCAAAAGATGTTGTGACTTTGGGCAAAGGAATCAAAGAGGGACAGATGAGGGAGATTTACTGACCTGGACATACTGCAGTGACAAAAAAGAGGTAAGACCTTTTTCTGATTCTAATAATGAACCAAATCTGATTTCCCAAGCTTGTCTGGTGAGTTTAATCACCTGGGCTGAGGTGCCTAATTGACGGGCCTGTCTAATTACTACTCCAACAGCTTTGGGCGAGAGAATCAGACACATTTTATGTTTGGTTGTTGGACTTTTCCTTCGCCTGTTGAGACAGAAATTACATTTTGTACCTCTGTGGTATGAGGAAATGGATTCTGTGTAAATGTGGCGAGTAAATGAGAGTAACAGTGACAAAAAATGGAGGGTTAGGTTAAATACGGGGTGGTTGCGGACACCTGTTGCCATGTTGAGAGGGACGTACAGACACATACATGCTAGTAATTTGTAGAATTTATGTGTTGTATAAGATTTCTGGTTGGAAATGTCTGTTCCACAGTTAAGTGGTGTCTTCCTTGTTCCTGTTTGAAATAAAGACATTCTTGTGGGCTGCTGAGCTGTGACTGCTGCCATTGTTGCTTATTGTTTGTTTCTGTGAAGAAATCTGTTAACACCAGTTGTATATTTTCCACTGAGCTGATGTTTCGGTTCCTCACCTACTTATCAACGTTGAGAGTGATTTTTAGAATGAAAAACTAACCCTTTGCTTTTTGATAGGTCCTTCAGACAATATGAGGGACATGCTGGAGCGGCTGCAGACCATTAGAGAGGAACAGGACAACGACAACAAATCAGTCCTCAGCGAAGAGGAGTATGACGAACACAAGCTGAAATGGTCCCAACAGGCTGTGACGTTTCAGGGCCCCTCGGCCGTCGATAGCATCCTTGAAGAAGCTCACGCCATACGCAAGGAGATCTCGTTGCTCCGCATGGAGGTTGAACGATTGAGCGCCCACAACCAGCGGTTTGGAACAACCGTGCGTCGCTTCACTGCCCTCAAAAAGGACTCCGATGACATCGCTAAGAAGATCCACCAACGTTGGGAAGCCGCGCAAGTTCGGCTCCAGGCCTTGGGCAAGCAGAGCAGCCAGCTGGAGGAGGAAGAAGGCCCCGCCTCTGCTGTTAGCCGCATCGCCCGCGCCCAGTACAACGGCCTCACCAGAGCCCTCCATGTGGTCATCAGTGACTATAACAAAGCTGAGGACATGCAGAGGACAATGTGCCGTGATAGAATTCAGAGACAGGCCTCCATATTGGGGACGGAGATAACGGACGAGGACCTGGACGAGCTGGTGGGGAAAGGCTGCGAGGGCTGGACCGAGCTTTCCCAGAATCTGCAGACCAACTCCGGCAAGACGAGTCGCTGGGCCCTGTGCGAGATCAAAGGCAGGCACAAGGAGCTGATCGAGCTGGAGGCCAGGATGAAGGAGGTCCACGACCTCTTCAGACAAATGGCCGTGCAGGTGGAGCAGCAGGGATCCATTCTCAATAACATCGAGGCCACTGTTAGCAAGACAGAGCACTACGTTGAGAAAATTAATGTGGAAATCAAGAAGGCCGTGCGGTACAAGAGGAAGAGGAACCCATTACGCTGTTGCTGCCCCTGTCTCCCGTGTTTCAGACGAGTTTTATAATAAACACAACAACACTGGTCTGATTGTGCGCAATTCTTACTAAAGGTGTAGGAAAAAATGTATTCCAGCATGTTAATCAAAAAATAAACGCTGATGTGCATAATGTTCACGTTCTCCAAAGACATTAATTCTGTAATGTTGATAGGTCAACATTGGAGCAGGTGATGACAGACAGGAAGATGTTCGGATGACAGTTTCTCCAAGATATGTGTGACTCAGACTGTGGGAACAAGAATGGGGAAAGAAATCATCCCTTCCTTTTACAGGAGATGTGTATCATACAATATGCTGATGTTGTTTCAGGTAGATCTTATTACTCTTGACACAAGAGAAGTACTGTGACCCTAAAATAGGCCATGTTGAAAAGATGCATTTGGCTAATCATTGTCCACTGTGATTCATTTTACATTTAGAGTGTAGCAGTAAAGTGACATGATGAACTGATTGTGTGAATGTTATATGATCAATACCTGATTATTGTTGTAATATGGCCCTTGAAAAACAAATGTTGAATGTTATCCTCTTGTAAAGTCGTGCTCCTCTGAGATGTAAAGATAGCAATGTCGTTTTCATAAATCAAATATTTATCATTCTGTCTTGTGTTTTCATTCCTACTTGAGGAGTGACAGCACAAACAACAGTGATGCTGTTGTTTGGCAATTTATCAGGAATAAATTGCCCATTTAATGTTAAATAACACAAATAAGTAATGAATAGGTGCTGAGCATTGACTCGTGGGAATGCAAGATCTTCCTGCACTTTGGAGAAAGTGAAACAATTTACTGCAGTGGTTTAATTGGCACAGATACAATATCTGGCAGTCTTACAGATACAATGTCTGGCTGTAACTCAACATCTGTTGGATATTTGAACTCAATTAAAACTTCAGCGAAGATGGCAAAGAGGTTATTTTATGTGTGTGAGTATAAGTTTATTAATGTCGTTCGGAATTTGTCGTGAATTAAATACTACTCACGCAGTAATGTTTGGTGAATAAGCGTAAATCGTAGTTTGGGGGGGCAAAAAAACCCAGATGCCGAGGTGACCACAACTTAAAATGTCGTCTAAATGGTTGTCATGGAACCACACAAGCAGCAATTGTTGATATATGAGTGTTGACACAAAGAGTTAAATATATTACCACGGGGGACTCGTAACCAGCTGAGTTTACGTTGAGAGTTACGTTGCTAGCGCAGTTAGCATTAGCTGTCGAAGGCTAACACCTCAGAGAAGCTATTCAACTTAAAGTGGCTTCACAGTTGTAGCTTTAAGTACTGCGCCGGTCTGGTAAGCGTGGGAGCAGCTACAAGTGCTAGCCGCACTTCGTCTCTTATTTATGCTTCATTCTATTGCATAAACATCGCCAAAGTTTTCGTTTGGTATCACAACCACACCGGTATCATGGCAACGAAATCGGCATTAGCAAAACCCTGACGCGGGATAAAGCGAGTTCCGAACACGGCCGCTGCGCCGCCCCACATGCCTCGTGTATTCATAATGTTTATAACCACTGGTTATTTTATTTATCATAATTTTCAGGTCGGGAACCATTCCGTCTCCATCCTATTTCCTTTATTACTCGGCAGGGCGGCCTCATCATGGTATGTGTTACCAGGATGGCCGAGTGGTTAAGGCGTTGGACTTAAGATCCAATGGACATATGTCCGCGTGGGTTCGAACCCCACTCCTGGTAGAACACTTTTGCTGAGATGATCCTCTGAGGTCCATGGAGATCCCACGGTGAGACAACGATGGATATTAGCATGAAAACCGCGTATAGTAAGATATCCGCATTGTATGTCTTCAGCCTGTACACGTGAAGATAAATCTACTTTTAGTTGATGCATATTTGAATGTGATATGACACGTATTTCACACTATGTAGGACATATTTATGCAGTTTGATTGATCACAAACTGATATACTCAAGTAATCCTAGCGGAAATTGTTTACTGTAACTCCTGGCTGAGAAGAGAATTAGTAAGGAATAAGCCCATATAAACAAAAACATATCATTCAAAAGTTTTAACCTCTGTGTCTGATACTACTGTGGCTTAGTCAGCATGTCGTCATTGATCTTTGACATTTTCTTAGATTATCGTAGAGATCGGAAAAACATTCCGATCCCGAAAAACATTGTGAGGGACAATTAAAAGATGCACACATCAAATTACTCAGTATCGATGGATGTCCCCCTGAGCCACCAGAGGGCAGCACCGAGCTAGTTTACAACTTACCCAGAAATGCGGATCTGTCTCATCAGTGTGTTCTAATTTTAGTTTTCCAGTACGTTCCACGGGCCATGGTGAGGTGAGTCACCATCGAACAGTGTGTTTATGGACCACAGAAGTATCAGGTTTGTAAGTGTTGTATCGTTTATGCATTTATGACGCGTTTGTTTCCGACATTGTTTCCTTTCTTATCGGTTGGCGGCTGTGCTGCTGCTGATCGAGTCGCTTTGGACTCATCTCCATGACAAACCCGATATATTACAGAGAAATCATGGCTGTCTTACTGCAGCATAAGTCAAAATAAGTGAAGAGATCGCCAGAAGTCATCTTGACAAAAAAAACAGGCATCAGATTTAAATGTCAGTATGTTTTTTACACCCACAAACCCACAAAAAGTGACCTTTGTCTGCATTGGTTATTTGCTGTTAGCTATGAAGCATCTGCCAGCTTATGTGAAAAGTAGTAACTTTCTGTAAAAACAAGAATGTGATAGAGGGCATTGAGATGTCAACCAGGCTAGTGCTTTATTTTACGACCACAAGGGGGCAGTGTAGTCCTTGTAGTCAGTGGGCTGCTGGCCAACACTGGCCTTCAGCAAGCCCTCACACACCCACCCCTGTAATTTCGGAGCTGGGGCGAAGCCTCGGACTCCCGGACACCCAGTCATCTGCATCCACCGCAGGAAAACTTCCACTAAAAATAGCTGCATCTCTCTTCCAGTTTTGTCAGCAGTGTTTCCCCAAACACTCAGACTTTTAGAGTTCAAGGTTGGAGGGGTTCCAGTTCCAGACTTTTGCCCTTGAGCAAGGCATCTAAGCCCAACCCCACTCGCTAACCTTTCCTTGATTGTATGATATGGTATGTTACTGCAATGATGACTTGTGTTTCTATGTGTGTGTGCGTACCTGCATGTGTGAACCTGCATGTGGGCATCATTACCATATACTGTATGTCGTTGATAACATCCAGAGTGTAAATTGAGAATTTCCCCTGCGGGCAATTAATTTAGTGTCTATCTTCTGGTTTGGAAGTAGAAAAGTAGAACTTTTTGTCGCCCCTGGATCAGTTTTGCGCCTGGCTGCCTTTTGTTTTTGAAAGCTCTTAAACGCAACCTGTCGATCCAAGTTAACAAATTCACAAGGAAGCATTCCTTGCCCACTTAACACACACAAATATGCTGACACTCGACACGGCTTCCGGGCCTAAGGAGAGTGCTAATTTGTGACATTGAGCTCCATTCTTGGAGCTGCGCAGGGGGGACAAATCTGCACTGAAGAGCTCTCTGTAACCGGGAGGACAGGGAGGAAGGACGAGGACACACAATGGTAGATTAACATCGCCACGTTGCTAAAGCCTCAGACTGTTTCCATTAATCTATTATTCAGTTACTACTGAGCGTGGAGGGCACTCGCCTATGAAGCATGCACTCACGTTAGATCAGGGGTGGGCAAACATCTCGGTTCAGGGGCCACATTGACTTTTGAATTTTGACAGACGGGCCGCGTCAGCACAAGATGCAGACATATCAAACAGAGACTTAAAAAAAAAGAATTAGTTTTGTTGCTCACCCATATTTTTCAGTGCCTCAAAGTCTGGTGTTAGTTTTGTTGTTGTAGTTTTTGTTGTTTGTTTTGAATGCAGTCAATATTGTCCATCCTGTGCCAATCTTTGGCGGGCTGCATCAAAAAGACCATCGGGCCTGATGTGGCCCATGGGCCAAAGTTTGCCCACCCCTCTGAAAATTTTTTTTTACAGCCGTGAAGGTTAAAATCTGAAAACTTTCTGGAGTTTTCAAGTCATGAATCAGACTTTCGACCTTGCTTGGGCGATAATTAGGATGTTAATGGATTCAAATCCACTTTCGCTTTCATTCTTTGCTCTGACGTCTATTGTAGCGATGGAACAGAGGATTTTAAGACTTTTGATGGTGCTGCTCTCAAAAGTTATTCATCTCCAGATGGATTAGTGATTCCCGCTGTCCTCTAAAAACACGCTGGGCCTCATTTCAACCTAAATCGGGGTTAGGATGTTAACGGACATCGCTATCATCATTGAAAACTTAGTGACTGGCTTGAGGAGCGCTGTGCATGTCAATTATTTCACATCATGCTTAGCCAAACCTGAACCTCCACAGATCTACCCGGCGAGGCTACTTTGACGTTTTTCTTTTTTTTCCCTTCCCAGCGAACCACAGGTTCTCTCGTCGGTGTGCGGCCACGTGACTCCGGTCGCGCCATGTTTCCATTTGCACGTCAGGAAAACTTCAACAGCCACAGGGGGAGTGTGCGGGGGGAGTTTAGGAAAGTTGAGGAATTCCTAACTAAACCTTGAGCTTCCGGTCAAGTCTTTCATAATAAAAGTCGATTGGGATTACAGCGCGTTCCAGGGTGGACAAGATGCGCAAATCGTAGGAAAAAAGGAAATTATAGGACACTAGATCTTAACACGTGACATTTTCTGGAATGGAAAGATGAGTTGTATATTTCTTATTCAAACACAACACGACCAACCCTCAAAATCACGAATGTCGATAAACGATGTTCATCCCAGTGGCTGAATATGTTTGAAGCATTATGTAAGCGGAGTTACACTTAGAAATAAAATAACAAATCAAAATAACATTATAGTAGCCCAGTTTGGAAATACAGCATAATTTTGATACTTACTGATCAAACTTTTTCGAAGTAAAGACTAAACAACACTAAATCTCCCCCAAAAGTCCTCGAAACCCCTGTACACACTACTTTATCAAACAAACCAAAAAAAAATCAACCAATTACATAATATTAATTCCTAAAATAATTCAAGAAATAAATATAGCGTGTGGTTCAACCCGCTCTAATGAGCAGCCAGTTGCCCCTTAAATTCGGTCGGATGTGACGTGGTAATAGCCCTGAAACTGTATGACATAAATGAATAAAAAAACGTGAAAAATCACAGATTTCTGAATGAGCGTTTCCTGTGCTTTTATTGTGAAAGGCTCAGCTCCGTGCGCGCCTCCCTGCAGCCTTGGCGGCGCTGGCAGGCTGCAGGGAGAAACGAGCAGCCAGCAACAGGAACAAAGTTGTGGGACTGGACTCCTCGGCACCGCGGCGATCACCCGTGAAATGTAAGAGCCGAACCCCCGCGTCCACACACTGCATGCGGCGCGACACCGTATCCTTACCATCAGTACTATTTATCGTTATCACACCAGGAGCGAAAAGAAAGTGTTATTTCCCTTTTATTCTGCGCGCACAGCAGAATGTGACCGCGGATCGGGAAAGCGTTGCACCTACCGTGTTAAACATGCCCTTAACTAATCGGATTAATGTGTTTCTGAACTTTTCCTCTCATTCCGCCGCGCCCGTGCACATTGAATCCGGTTCGGATCCGTTTTGGATCGATAGCGTCTCCTGACTCGCTTCCGTGGTGACAGAAGCGGTGAATGCGATTGCTTTTCTTTTTTTAAAGGGAGAAACAGGGCTTGGTGTGATTTTAGAGAGAAAACGAGGAAAGAAACACATCCGAGGAAGCTAATTTTAGGGATTTGGTGTGTTTACACTCGTGTTTACAAAGTGAAGTCACCGAAAGTGACAACCGGGTTTGATCAGTTTTAAAAACAAGCAGTCGCACCCGCTCTAAACCGGCAAGGACCGGTGAATTGGTGGATGTATCTGAAGTTTGGACACACACACACACACACACACACACACACACATACACACACACACACACACACACACTCACAGTCGGTGCACCTCTGTGTTATCCTGGTGATTTACGAGCTCTTGTTTCATTATATTAGCGCTACATATAAGGGGATTATTGTGGTGGAAAGAATGAGACACTCTATCTTCCTTAGCCATGTCCCTCCTGGTGTGTGTGTGTGTGTGTGTGTGTGTGTGTGTGTGTGTGTGTGTGTGTGTTGATAGTTACAGCTCCAAAGAGCAGCTCTAATCTGGCCTGATTGATCCTTTCCTTTGTTTTGGTCCACTTGTCAAAGCTGCCCTTCTCACTCCGAGACGGACTGAAAGTATGTGCGTGTGTTCCATCATATTTTATTAAGTTTTATTATATTCTGGGGTCCCATTTCTGCTAGATTCCCGCTCTGTTATTTCTAGGGGGCTTGCATCATCCCCTAAGAATTGAAACAGGCCTGAAGCCCTGCCCGATAAAACTACACATACGCTCCATTCATGGTCACGCTGTGCTATTTTTGGGACCGAACAAAAGTTGGGAGTTTTTAAGCTGAGATTGTACCTCCATATTTGTGGGAAAATAAACAGGCAGGCGGGCGCGCTTTCGAAACAGAAACCAAAACAAACCCAAAACAGTTTCACGGTTGCGTGGTGACATGAGAGGATACACTGCTGCAGTGCAGCGTTGGTGAAACGGCGGGAATGCTGGTTGATGATGATGATGATGGATTGCGGCTTCCTCATTGTCTTGACTGCAGGAGGACTGTTGATGTTTCCGTGCTGTGCTAATATCCTTAGAGGAATTTTTCAGCTCCCCCTCCCAGCATCTTAGGGTTCAGGGTTAACTTGCCCCAACCCCCCCTACCACTCCAATTGGGGGTTTGTTAACCTTTCTGACCCTGAGTAACCTAATAACAAACATTGAGAAGTGTCGCCAACAGGGCTTGACATGCAGTAATGTTGCACGTGTTTGGATAAAAGTGTTCCTCCATCTACCCTCCAACTGTTGCACCTGTTCAAAAACACCCGGTTGGCACAACAATGTTCCAGATCAAAAACTCTCATTGATTTACTGTCAAATTGGCTGAGAGGGATTAAAAACACAAAAGGAGTCAAGAAATGACACTGTTGCTTTCTTAAGTTTGTTTCCACATGATGTGTGTCCCAAAATCAAGTTCTCCTCCAGCATGTAAATCTCTCTCACTTTAAAGTCAGGGTGACAATCCTTGGCTTCTATCCCGCCAGATCAGAGTGGATCTGACCTGTGTGTGTGTGTTGCCGCCTCAAACAGCTGTTAAACGACCTAGTTCCACAACAAGTGGCAGATTCTGTAGCCTAGCTTAACCGCCCCATCGCTCACTTTTTGAGTTTTTGGTTGCATTTGGGGTTTTTCCCCCTTGATATCGGGCAAAAATTAATGTTTTCGTTCTTCCGTGCAGGTGCAGACGGAGGCTGTGGCACCGTTTCGCAGAATTTTGAGGAAAAATCAGGAGTGGATTTACTGCTGCAATGGCCTCACCGGGCGACGTGGCGGAGGGAGGAGTCAACGAGGAGTTCAGCGACATCATCAAGTGGAGATCAGGTGAGTTTCTTGCGGACGTTCGGCGTTTGCCGAGAATTTGCACGGCCGCTTCGAGGGAGCGCATCTCCGCGTCGTCGCTGCCGCCGTTCTTGTCGAGCTCGGTTTCCGTGGAGGCGGAGACGGGACAACAACAAGCCGATGTCCGGGGGAGTGACAGAGACAGCTGAACTTTGGCTTTGATAGGTTAATGTTTTCCCGAGGCCACCGGCAGAGAAAACCTCCTTCACCCCTCCCCAAACATCAGACAGCAGTCAAGCTAGAACCTTCAGAATTAGAATGATGTGATCTACAGTATATTTCTACGTCATTGGGTTGTGATTGCACTCAGGATCTCACCTGCGGCTACGCTAGTCTGTCTGTTCTGCTACCCCCACTCCACTCCAGTTTTGCTCAAGGGCACTTTGACATTGCTCTTGTAGAGGCCTTGAACACCTTAAACCAATGCAAGGTACATCAGATGTTTGTAAAAGTATGTGCTTGTAATTCAGGAGGCATACGTCTAATTCGAGTGGTTGCGGAATATTGTATATTTTCTTTTTTGATTTGTCGAATGCAGATTCATGCCAACCTCCCCCACCTATCCTGCCCTTACCACAGCCCTCCCGGTAGTCAAACCCCAGACGTTTGAAGCCGTCATACGCTGTGTGTGTAGTGCTTGACATGTCTGCTTGTCTGTCTGTCCTTTCATAGAAAAAAACCACACACACAAAAAAAAAACAAATCCCTGGCAGAGTAGGACTCCGGGAATTCCAGCGCTCCGACAAGAGTTTGTAATTTACGGTGCTTGTCTCCAGACCACAATGCTTTGACTTACAAGAATCCAGGTTACCTACACTGTAAAAAAAATTCTGTGAAATTTACGGTAAAATACTGGCAGTTTCGGTTGTACGGTCTTCGCCGTAAAAAATTACAGTGACAATACCGTAAACAAGATTACGGTAATTTACCGTAAA
>OMPJ01010557.1:0-21877 GCA_900312935.1 Carapus acus
ATATATATAATTTTATTTAATATTTATTATTAACAACAACAACATTTCTGTGTCAAACCCAATTTGTCCGGTCTTGTGTTTCTTGTCTTCAGAGACCGCCAGGCTGAAGCGGAAACAACAGAAAGCAGCAGAAGGCCCCAAAGAGAGGAGACCTTCCAAACCGGTCCGGAAGGTCCACAAAGCCGCTCCTGCCCCTGGCGTCAGCTCAAAACCAAGTACGTTGTTGTCGTTTCCTCGAGGACGAGAAGCAGTGACAAAGTGAAAGCCAAAGTTAAAATTCTGTTGACATGGTTCATATAATATTTTTGTCCTTGTTTTTTTAATCTAGCGGTTATTGCCGCTCAATCCCCGTAATGCAGGCTGGCTAGTGCTTTGTTACATAAGCTAGGCCTGTGTTAAGCCTCTTATCCTACGAGCAAGGCGTATGTGTGCCTGTGTGTGTGTGTGTGTGTGTGCGCGTGTGTGTGTGTGTGGGGAGGGCGGGCCGTCGTGAAAGCCGATTCATTGAGGTGCTGTCACACAGGAATGGTAACCACGTACTGCTCTGTGACAGCTGACAAAATGAGCCGCGGCTTCACAAATCAACCTCTGAGCACACACACATCACATCCACAGTCTCTCCTGCTCCTATTCGTGCCAGGGTCAGTGCAAATGTTGAATGAATATTCAAATATTTCATCCCACAATGCTGTAAAAGTAGCAGTCAAAGTTGCCGAGATATCGATGTGCTCCCAGCAGCATTAATGCTGAAGAGGAGTCGCAAAAACTTGTTTAAATTTAGCTCTTGATACGTTGGCAAGGACTATCCGATGTCTCTACCTCACGTGCACCATCTACACGTTTCTCGCCGGTGGTGTGCGACGTCTCTGAGGTCCTGCTGGCCTAAGAATAGCCCTCATAGATCTGCGGCCCCGCTCAGTCAGCCTCCTCTACCCTCTGCAAACAGCTGCTCGGCGCCGTTTGTTTTATGGGCGTTAAATGATGTGTGGTGGTTCATTGCAGGGTGGTTTTTCTATTTTCCAGATAGCGAAAGCAGCGCTATCGTTATCTTTGACTTTCCCTAACATTTAGCGTCACATGTTGTCAAAACACTCTCACCCACACGCCGCTGTTTTTACCACAACATTTCTTTGACATTTGGCTGGCGATGTCAAGTTCAAGAAGATGATCTTGGATCAAAAGCATGAATTTTAGAGGAGCATGGATTGTCACAGCACCGCAGTTGGATCACTTATTTCAACCGTTTTATAACTGAATACTTACAGCTGTCTTTTTTCGTGATGTCTCTCTTTCATCATGTGTGTGTGTCTGCTTGTAAGTGTGTGACAGGAGCCGGCTGCATGTTAACTCGTGTAATCTGCTAAGTCCTCGTGAATCACATCCCTTGAGGTGTTAATGTTTCGGTGTGTCCGCAGTGATCAGCCCCGCGTCGTGGCGTGACGGCCAGAAGGTGGTTAAGATGATGCTGGGTCGGGTTTCCAAGTTGCCCAGAGAGGATGAGCTGCAATCAGCTGACAGACCGACGCAAGCAGGTGAGGGCCAAAGACCCAGACTAAAGACGCTTGCCCGCCTTTCTCGCGTGCAACTTGTGCTGTTGTCATCATTTTGCTTTGTATGATACATTTTACTGTCGTCTAGAATAATAATCCTGTCAGCGGTGGTGATGTATTGGACTGCAAATTGATGGCTCTCTCTGGGCTCTCCACTAAAACCCTTACTCCCCGTGGGCCTGTGAGCTTTTGCTTTGCAGAGTGAAAATTTCGCGGAACCGTTGTCATACAAATCAGATTTTTACTGGCAGTTTTCTGGCAGCGCCGTTATTACATTTTGACTCGATTGGCAAAACAAAACTTTGCGACGCAGATCAATCTGCAGTGTCAGCCTTTGCGCTCATGCTTCAGCTGTCCGTTTACATTTACTGTTATACTCTGTCTGTCGACATCTACCAGAGCCCCCTCAGTGTTCCACTTCAAGCCCATGTCTAGAATCGGAGCGGCGTTCCCGGCCGAGCAGCGCCAACAGGGGCCGTGGCAGAAAGTGGGCGCAGTCCAACGATCACTCCCAAACCGTCAACCCCCCCTCACCCACGCCGCCGCAGGAAAAGGCGCCGGAGGCTTCAAACGCGGAGCTGCTGTCAGCAGACATCCAGGAAATCCTTGACGACCTCCATTTGGAGCGCCGCGCCGCCGAGACGGAGGGGAGGGCCCGCTCCAGCTCCAGGGCAGAGACAAGGGGGAGGAGAGGCGGGTCGGGGTCGCGAAGCAGGGCTCCGGTATCCACCTGGGGGTCCAACACAGTCACGCTCGGCCCCCGGAGGGGCTGCCGCAGCACCAGCCCCACCGCGCGGCAGACTGAGAGCGCCGACGCGGCGCAGAAGAAGCGCCACTACGACGCCGACACGGTCCGTCAGTACATGTCTCGCAAACAAGAGGACAGAAAGAGGCGGCAGGCGGAGGAGAAGAAGGCACAGAGGGAGGAGGCCGAGCGGAAGAGCCAGAGGCTGCAGGAACTCTACAAGAAGCAAAGGGGAGTGGCCAAAGCCGTCGCACTTCCCGCGGCGGCCGCCGCGGCCCCCGTGACCTCCGCGCAGAGGCGACTGCAGGAAACGTACAACCAGCTGCTGGAAGAGGCCACACACGCGCAGCCCAACGCGCTTCCAGCTCAACTGGTAAACACACACAACCCCGTCGTCACATCGCTCAGATTAGCAAATAAATGAAAGAGATCCATCAAGTTCACAGCAGGGGTGACTGGCGATGGATTTATGAGGTGCGCGCGTTGTGTCAATATCGCCCAGCAGAGACAGATGTACCAGCCCTCGGGAGAATCGGACAAAGAGAACAAACGACTGGAGCCGCCGCAGAGCCCCTCGAGCAGCGACAGGTCTTTGACTGATCAGCTGCCTCCTCCATTGTCCAGGTACACACACGAACACGTTTCCTTCCCACCAAAACAAACAACCTCCGAGCGGATTTCAAAACAACAAACTTTGGAGCAAACTTTACCGCCCACAGTAAAAGTAAGGTCTCGGGGGAGGGAGCGTGCTGGGGTCAAAGGAAAGGACAAATTGATTCCTCAGTGTCTTCGGACACACTGTCTAAATGTCTCCTATTGTTTGGAGAGTAAATTGAAGAAAATGATACAAAACTGTCAAAAAAAAACGCATCAATGATGATTATTTGAAACAGTGATATTCATGATCGTCAATCTCCTATGTGTCTCTGCTCTCTGCATCCCTCCAGGAATGACCTGGATGTCCCTGGTCCTTCAGCTTTCCACCCTGCCAGCCTGGATCACCCCGTAGGACAACCAGACGCCGCTCCCAGCAGTGTTCCAGCACCATCTGGTGACCAACTCCTATCTCGGTTCCTCAGGCTGGAGACCGCCATGGCTGCCAGAGAACAGCAGCCCGTTGAGCTGCCGCCCCCAGCTCCTCTCAGCGGCAGGTCACGGACTAAACACCCCCGCATCGAGGCCCTGAAGGCCAAAGCGGCGTCGCTCTCTAATCGAATAGAGCGCGAGGCGAGGAAGCTGGCCGGGGAAGGGATCAGCTACGGGGCGGTAAGCGCCACAGATAGCGCTTCAGTCCCGCTGCATTTCGCCGACGGGCACCAAGTGGGAGTGAGCAGCCCCCTCCTCCAGGACACAGCAGCCCTTGTCACGATGGACAATGACGTGGCTCTGAGGATCCAGAGGATTTTGAGCAGCGCAGGTCAAAGTTCATACAACAACGCGACACCTCCTGCGTTGGGGAATCGGAGCACGCTGATGGGGCAGAAAGAGAAGAAAGGTCCACCCTATGATCTCACCGCACACTCGCAGCCGATGAAGATGCTCAACGGTCCAGAGACCATTTTGACGACAGGTAAAAAGGGAGGGCAAGAGGTGAGGGAGGAGAAACGGACGGAGCGCCACGAATCCAGTGGGGATTCCATCAGCGAGGGTCCTCTGAGCGAAGGCAGCGTCTCCGATGATGACGCGGGCGGGTCGGCGTATCGCAGCGCCGGGCCGGCACAGCACCTGCAGAAGGTGGAACGAGGTGGCGGGCATCGCATTTCAGAGTTCCAGAGGGAGGCGGCGAAATACTCCAGTTTCGGCTGCCCCTTTGTTCAGCAGGAGAGCCCCAAGGCACCATGGGAGGACTTGAATAAGGGGAGCCCTTTGAGCGTCATCAACATCTTCACCAGGAACCTGCAGGGTCAGTTAAAAGGTCTGTAGATGCACTTGAATCAGAACATGCACGACGACTGTCTAGATTTTCGTGTTTTGTTTTGTTTTGTTTTGTTTTTGTTTGGTGATGAATTTTTGCCATGTTGCGTGTCCGATGCTACAGTGGGCGAGGAGAAATCGGAGAGGAACTCCCCGTCCGCTCACTCTCTGCCAGCAGGAGTGAGCTCCAGAGAGGCGGGCGTGTATGAGGACGACTTTGCTTCCTCTCCCATCAGCGCCACCAGTGGCCACACGAAGCATGGATACAACTCGCACTCACACAGGTGAGAAATGGCGGTGGAAGCCTGTTTACGCCACTAGGTGGCACTCACGCTACACTGCAAGAAGGCAGTGTGGAGCAGATTGAATTTTATGATACACGCTAGAAATAACTTGACGTGTCTATTTGGGATTTATCTCAATGCTGTTGTTATTGTGTTTCATTAGTCATAGATGCACGTTTGGATAACTAATAATGTAGCTTCCTCACATTTCATCCCTCTGTCAGTATGAATAGTCACTACGAGGAGCTGATCAGGAGGTCTCCTCACGAGCAGAACATGAGTCCCCATCATTCATCCCTGCACTCGTCTCTCCATTCACCCCATCATTCCTCCGGCTCCCCATCCACCTCGTCGCCGCTGTCCAAAAGCCTCTCCAGAAAGAGAGGTAAGAAGAGCTCTCGCCGTATCTTGAATGTGTAAAGAAACAATAATCCAAAGCGATCCAGAGAAACATGAACTCACATCCCGTCTCTGTCCTCTCTCTCTTTGTGGCCGATGCAGGCGAAGCGTCGGACCACAGCGATGGGGCTGCGGCGGAAGAACAGCGAAGCTCCAACTCGCCCTCATCTGAGGCCTTATCGTCCGAGTCCAGGAAGATGGGTTCGAAGAGGAACTCCGCCCAGGCCAGGAGCAGCCGCTCTGACAGCACACTAGGGGGAGCCTCAGGAATTTCTCACCAAAGGTGGAGTACATTCAGTAACATTGACTGGAGTCCCTCAGGTGCTCCTCATTTTATAACCTAACAAGGCGACCGAGTGCTGTGTAAATTATGTTCTCACGCAAGAGGGTGAATGAATTTCTCTCCTGGAGGTCGGTCGCGTGCGCCATCATAATTATATCACATTTTTATTGTGCATGGATTGCCGTGATCTTTTTTCATGTACGATAGGAATTAATTTTAAGACGCCATGCCAGCCAGCTGTGTGATTTCCCTCCTGGATAAAATCCTCATATCTATCAGCCGCTGTCTGTAGACGTGAACAGGACCCTTTCAGCGAATTTCCTCCTCAGTTGTGCTTGAAGAAGTCATTTTCGGGCTGCCAAAGCAAACAGTCTTGAAGTGCGCTGTTCTGCTGAGCGATTTGATTGCTCAAGCAGCCGCGTGTTTCCCCGGGCAGCAGCAGGAGGGAGCATTTCACCCCTCGGCCGAACAGTAGCCCCTTTGTACGGCGGGCCAGGGCGGCCAACCTCGCTGCGGCTGGGGCCGCCAGCCAGAAAATAAGAGAGAGGCTTTTTTTGTTTTGGTTGTTTAAATTTGATCTCCGTGCCCAGTTATGACATCTGAGAACTCTAATGTCGAGTTTCTGAAGCCTGGGTTGGAGATTCCAGCAATTCCTCTGGACTTGACAGTCTCTTCGTGAGAAAACAAAACAATATGGCACGTCCATCTCTGGAGCATCCAAGAGAAGAGGCTATAGTAGCCATTGAAGAGGTTATCGGGGAACAGCGCGTCCTTCGACGCGAAATCTTGTTTGTGGTTCGCATGTTTATTTGAGTCCGCACATGTGACGATGAGCCTCCAGCCCCCCGGAGGAGGAGGATAACAGTGCTCCATTATATCATGCTAACCCGAGTCCGATGCCCTTGCTTCGGAGACAATGGGGGTGCAACCGCTGCCCCAGAGGGGGGAGGCGGTGTGTGTTTCCTGACCATCGCTGAGCAGCACAGAACAGCTATTCATAGTGTGGGCCTCACACGAGGGGGTTTATTCCACCTTGGGCTGTCCGGGCCCGAAGGAGAGCAGGCTCGCTATCTCTGCTGATTCTCACAACTGGACTCTCTTTGAGTTCTCTTAGTTCGCTGGCTCCTGGAGCTATCGCTGGAATGTATCGATTGTGTAAGCGAGCAGAAGGCAGGAGCAGACCTGTGATGAGGTCTTGCTCCACTCCCTGTTCTCCTTGATGCTCCTTTTGTGCTATGCGTGTGTGTCCCCATCTGCTCCCATTGATGCTGAACTGAAGAGCCGAGATATTCTCCTCAATTTATCTTATTTTCATTTGTCATTTATTATTGTATTTTCACTTGTCTTCCTCACACAAGAGGACAAAGTTGAAGCTAAAGTGGCTTATTTGCTTTTTTTGTCACCGCCCTCGTTGGCCCCCAGTCATCGCCGTACTTTGTGTGTCTGATATAAGTGACGCATTATTTCCACTGTTAACTGTCTTGGCGTTTATTCTGCAAATACGTTTCTGAGTCATAGAGAGGATTTCTTCTCCGTGTATCTGCTTTAGTTACCCAATGACATTATTATACATATCCAAATATTGTATTAAGCAACATGTCCCGCGGCCCTTGTGACGATTCTGGTGTGATGGAGCATTTGAACAAATTTTGATGTTAATTTTAAGACATCCTTTTTTGCTGATTACCAACATGAGCTGTTTGTTGAACCTCACCTGTAGCTTTGGCGACAATAAGAAGTCTACAGTGACCAGGACCAGGCTGGGTTCTCCATCAGGCTCTTGTCCTGCAGCGGCAGGTTCTCCCAATGAGCCAGTGAGAAACGGCACTGCAGCCGGGCCAAGCAGAACCAACACAAACCCCACAGCACGCAATGGTAGACCCACCACAAAATCCACAGGTAACTTATACACTTATTAATGATGTCATAGAATCGGTTGAATCCACTTTACAAAGTCGGATGTGATGTAAAGAAGTAAACTACAAAAGCTAGTTTTCGGATGGGCCAGTGAAATATTGACACCGATGACGTGTCCCTTTCATGGCCGAGCCACGTTGACACACTTGATGTACACTCGGATTAAGAGCGCCACGCTAACAGCTATAGCTCAATTTGTCTTGGCAGAGCTTCAGTATTCACCTGCTGCCTTGCATCAGCGAATGGCGGCCGAGCTACACTACCTAGCCTCCCTGGAGGAGTCGATCCGGCAGCTCGGGGACGTGGAGAAGCTGAGGGCCGTGTCCTTGGCT
Source organism: Carapus acus (assembly GCA_900312935.1). Lineage (NCBI taxonomy): Eukaryota > Metazoa > Chordata > Actinopteri > Ophidiiformes > Carapidae > Carapus > Carapus acus. Next base: position 7,425 of record OMPJ01010557.1, read on the forward strand.
CAGCAGGAGAGCGTGTCTCTGGCCCAGATGATCAAGGTGAACAGGGCAGAATCTGATTTAAATAACATTGTCACTCGCCAGTCCCTGGGACTGAGTTTCCGGTTGAATTTTGTTAATGTTTATTTCATTGTTATAATTCAAGTATGACGCTTGAGCTAATCATGTGACGCTAACATCAGTCCAAGTCCGATGCCCTCATTCTTCAGTTCCTGACGCTGTGTTTTGCTTTTCCCAATTCAGTCTCAGCAACAGCGTCACGAGCAAGAACTGTACGAGCTGAAGATTAAGGCTGAACGTGAGGCTTTAGAGGCTCAACTCCAGCTGGAGGAGAGTCGGCAAAGAGTAGCTAAGGTACCGCAAACCCGTCTACTTTCGGTATATGTGAGCACGACAACCTCCCCAAGAAATGTCCGCATCCCCTTTACTTTACGACTTAAAAGGTATATGTGTGTGTGTGTGTTTGCATGGCTACATCTAGGCTCACATAGAACTGCAGGAGAGCGCGGTGGTGAACCAAAAAGAAACTTTGGGCGGGCTCCAAGAGGCCACTACCAAGATGATGAGTCAACAAGCTGAGGCAGCGCGGTACACAGCCGACGCTGCCCGACACATTAAAGAGGTCAGCAATCACTACCTTCCCTCCTGTCTGGAAAACAGGTCGTGTCTTCAATCTGGAACAAAACCTGATTGATCGTTTGGCTTTCAGCACAGACAAAAACAATAAATGCCACCGAGGAAAGAGCAGTATCCAGTACAAGACTCCTTAAATCAACCGTTCAGCTGATCTATATATTTTCCCCTCGTTGGTTAGATGACAGAGTTGGCCCGGTCCCAAATTGCCGGCGCCTTGATTGTGCCTCCTGTTGCTGCTGCCGCTGTTCCCTCCATGTTGGGCCAGCTGGAAGAGCAGCACAGCCCAGCTCTGAAACAGCCACAGTCCAATGACAACACTGACAGGTAAAGAGAAATATATCGTCCCTAAAGTGCTCACCGTATCTGGACGTGGCCTTTGTTTTAATGGTTGCTTGAGTGTACCCCTGTTTAAATTTGGAGAAGGACCATGTTCCATTTTTTATGTCTCCTGTCAAGGTTAGCTCAGTATAACCATTGTGATATTATGGTTAATATTTCCTTTGTGTGGTAATAAAGCTCCAGGAGCGAGGTTTCGGGAAGAAGGCCCCGGCCAGAGGAACCCCTGTCCTCCCTCAACAGCCTCAGTCACTCGCACTCCCAATCCTACACGAGGTCAAACTACAGGTACCGCTCGCAGATGTGTTCTCCAGTAGGTGGAGGCGGTCCACTGCGCCGCCTTAGTTAAAAGACTGTCTTTGTGCTGCGTGTCCATCCCCAGTGGAGCAAACGGCGTCGGCCAATACAACCAGTCGTACGCGTCCTTGGACACCAAGGCGTGGAAGAAAAAGGAAGCGGGAGACGCAATAAGGAAGAATGAGGGAGTGGAGGAGGAGAGAGATGCTGTCAGCAGCTCCATCGAGGAGGAGATTCCCACAGCTGCCAGCGAGTCTCTGTGCAGCGACAGCGTCCCTTCGGCGCTGGACGACAAAGGTACTGAAACAAGGTTACGGCCATAAACACACATACCTTTACGCTTGATTAGCTATGAGGTTAATGCGCTGACCCCACCATCTCTTCCCCCAGGAGAGACTACGTCAGTGGCAACGGAGTACTCCATGAAGTTCGACGAGTCCATGACGGAAGACGAGATCGAGGAGCGTTCCTTTCGCTCCCTGCTCCCATCTGAAGCGCACCGCCGCGGGACTCTTGAGAAGAAGTCGCACCAGCACGATCAGCTGGATGAAGCCCACGCCAATGCAGCCTCCAACGTAGCCATGGCTAACAGTTTCAAGGTGGGCGAACCTCAAACTAGCCTCAGCACGAATGCTGTAATTGTACCTGCTTCCTGTAACCCCCGTCGCAATCTTTTCCCCGCTGCTGTTTGCCACGTCTCCCTCCCACTCCAAACAGTCTCAGGACTCCAACATCGCCTTCTCCTGCGGCCAGGACAGCTTCTCCCAGTTCACCATGGACATGGTGCGCCAGTACATGAAGGACGAGGAGGTGCGACTGCAGCACCAGAGTGCCCTGCTGCACCTTCGCCAGAAGGCTCTCAAGGAGAAGACCAAGACGGAGCTGGCCTGGCTGGAACACCAGAAGAAGAGGCTGAGAGACAAGGGAGAGGATGACAAGATGCCCCCCATCAGGAAGAAGCAGAGGGGCTTGTTGATGAAACTTCAGCAGGAGCAGGTATGTGTAATTAGTCATATTCCACTCACATGCTCTACAGCTTTGGAGCCAAAATGTCTTCCGCTCGTGTCCACAGGCTGAAATCAAGCGCCTCCAGGAGGCCAACAAGGCCGCGAGGAAGGAGAGGCAGCTGCTGTTAAAGCAGCAAGAGGAGATCGAGAGGATGAGAAGCTCGACACTGAGGCTGAAAGAGCGTCTGAAGTGTGCCGGAGGAGAAGATGTGCCCGTTAGTATCATCGCAAACATTCAGATCCAGGCTACAGCTCACTTACATTTGTTTCACCTTTAACTAAACCTCCCACTTTTATTGAACACATCACTCTCCTTCCTCCACCCCTGCAGGAGGCACACGCATCACAGACGCCTGCATCAGAGGCCGCATCTCCTCCAGGGACGGGACGCCCAGCAGAGGACACCCGCAGCCCGTCTCCCCCCTTGTCTGTGTCTGGCAGCGAGACGAGCAGCATCATGCAGAAGCTGAAGAAGATGCGCTCCCAGATGGATGAAAAGTAAAGACCTCTTTTTTTTCAAGTTACATTTTCAGATATCAGCAGCCCCATGCCCCTTATTTCACTTCTGTCATGGAGTGCACAAAATGCTGCACTGTGACTTTTTGGAAAAACAATCACTTACACCAGTTTGACAGCTGAATTGCTCCACGGCAAGAAAACTGTTTTGTCGTGGAATTTTACAGTTCCCTGTAGTGTTGTGTCGTGTCTGCGGCGAGAACTTTGTGAATCATCCGTGCAGCCCATCTTTCTGTCGGTGTTGTTGGGCAAGTGGTGCGGACACGAGATTAAGATCCTCTTTGTCGTCCCTCCGGACCGGTGGCGGCCAACTCATCGGTTCAGCTCCGACTCTGTGTTGTGTCTCCACTGAGCTGCTGCTTATTAGTTTACAGCATGCACACGCCAAGAATTCCATTGTCCCCTTGTGTCGTCCGGTACCTGTTTCTTTGAAATTCCAGAGAGTATCGGCGTTATCGTTTTTGGCAAACTGCTTCTTGCGATTGTGTAACCCATCTCAGATCGGTCTCGTTACTGTTAGTCCAAGTCAGTGATATCAGTTACACAATTTCAGGTGGGTAGATTTCAACATAGTATTGGTGTTTGGCAGTACCAGAACATATTCGCGCAACTGCCTGCGCCCTCTGGGTCACAACATATTTTAGAAGATTATGGTTTGTGGGCACAAGGACAAAGACTGGTATCATGATAGAATAGAGAAGAATATGTCAGTAGAATTTGTCGTAGTCTTTCATCAAGTTTGTAAACAAAGCTTAGTGGTGTTTCGGTGTGCGTGGATTGTGTAACTGTTGAAGATCGAGTGGAATCCACACCATTAGATGGCCACAGCTTGAGAACAATGGTACCAACATGGTAACAATCAATGACAGACTGCAAACAAATGAGTCAGGCATGTTTAATCTCGCCTGAATTAGGCAGCAGTCCCCCTAAACTGGGTTACACTGGTGACGGAACTAACGGTGACTGTATGTTTGAACACACACGCCTTTATTTTGGCTCACACGCTAACAAGCCGCAGCACTGATATTTTGGTACAGATCAAGGTGACTGGCAACCCCACCTCTTACACACACACACACACGGATCAGACCTCACACAACCTAGCGTGTTTGTTTGACTCAATTAATTTTGCGTGGCAGTCGACACCCTTTTCAAAAGCAAATCATTCCCCGGTAACAGCGAGCCGACAGAGTGACGCCTCCCGTGCTGTGACGTGGTTTTGCTCATGTGGCTCTTCTCTCTCCCTGTCTGCCCCCCTACTTGTCCCTCTCCATGTTGTTTCATATTTCACCCCTCTCCCCTTTTCTCTCGCACATTGTGCGGATGTATCCACACTGGTGTCCGTGTGACGCTCACCGTCTTTGTCTGGTGTGTGTGTATGTCTGTTTGTGTACGTGTGTGTGTGTCTGTGTGTTGTAGAAACTGCTCTCCCGTCCACTACTTCTTCTCTGTGTTCACGGCCCATCACTGGGCCTCCCTTAGTGTCTGTCTCCCCAACCTCCACCCTAAATTCCAGCTTTTTATCTACAACCAGTTGTTCAGGTACTGTACAGTGATATCTACTTCTACCCCTGCAACCTCACCCCTCCGCCTCTCTCTTCCTAACACACACGCACACCCTACCCACGCCATGGAAGCTGCTTGTGTTTACCATCTGGCACTGGGACTTTTGAGGGGGTGGAACAGCGAATGATGAGTGATTGAATGCGTCGGATTGTTCTGGGATTTCCGACTCCTCCCGAGAATCCCTGATGGGGTTAGCGAGGAAGTTTGCGTGTGAACGGGTGAAAGGAGCTGAAATAAGCGAACCTTTAGACAATGTCGCCCTGTGTGTCACGGCATGCGGTGACACCAGCGTCTGCACTAACAAAACGCCTCGTCATCCGTCACGTCGGAGAAACCGGAGGCGACGTTTTTTCGTGCAGTAAAGGTTTTTGTTTATTTCGACGAAATAGGAAATCTCGAACGCGTTTCTATGCGGTCTTCACTTGTGACTCTACCTCTTCTTCTCACTCGCTTCCAGCGGGCCACTCCTGCAAACCAAATGTGAAGGAAAAGAAAAATGTGGTGTTAAGGTTTACTCGGTGTAAGTGTTTCTCTTTAATAAGCCCAGTAAATCTTCGCCGCTGTCCCTCCCTATTGGACAACTGTTGCATCAGACTGATAAATAATACAAATGGCGGTTGCCCGTAATGGAATTTGGTCGAGCATTGGCGGAACACAAAGGCTCCCCAACACCACCCCGAAGTGGCACGTCACTATTTAGCCTGTCGTCGGTACGCATTAGGTGAAGTGAAAGGCCTAGAAATTGGATCAAGGCTGAGTAATCTGACCCCGTGATGGCGCCCCCAAGCTGTGGGAGACCACACTGCACCGCAGCCAACTTCCACAAGTACCCGTGAACATTCTTGCTGTATGTTAAGTAGTATAAAGAGGAGGGAGCTGGAAGTACCTCGGAATTCCTCAGCCACACTTGACAATATTTAACACCCCTCCCCACCTACACTCACACACACACATTCACACACGCATGCACTCCAACCCCATGCCCGTCCACTGTCAGGGTGTCCCCGTAAAGGGAAGAGGTCACTCCTAAGCGAACGCCCATAGAGACACAATTACCATACTTGTCTGCCAACCGATTTTTTTTTTTTTTTTTTAAGTTGGATGTTTGAGGTGTGTTTGACTAAACCCAATTAATGCTTGACTCCCCCTCCCCTGACCCCCTTCTCCGGATGCATGAGTCTGACGTTTTTCGCCACCATCCCCTCCCCCCGGCTGTGGATTCCTTGTTTGACATTGTCCTCACCTTCAGATGTTTTCAATGGATGGGTGCTGGTGTGCATTTCTGGATTGGTGAAGTGTCTGGCGGGGCGGGGGCTGGGGGAGGAATGAAAGCATGGACTGGTGGTGCAGCTGTGAACGTGTTTCTGTGTGGAATAATCTGGTGGCTCGGGTCTGCTTGCCAGGGCACGTTTAATCGTTTCACTTTGTCCCACTTTTTCTGTCCCCCTCCACCCTGGTTGCCACAACTCCTGCCCCGGTTCCTCTCTACCACCACTCCTCTTCTTTGTTTCTCTCCTCCATCTATTTCATCTCTGCTCTCACACGTTGCTCTCTCTCTCTCTCTCTTCCTCTCTCTCTCACTTTTCCTCTCTTTTCACACTTACCATGAACAACCCTCAAGGTTCCTGACCAAGCGAGAGCAGCAGCTCGTGCACAGGCGTCACCATGCGGAGGAGCTGCTGCAGTGGAAGAAGAGGCTGGACCAGGAAGAGGCGGAGGTTCGAAGGATGGAGAAGGAGGCTATGGCGGCCTTGGATCGGCAGACGTCTCAGGAGAAGGACGGCAACGCCTCAGACAGTCAAGAAAAGGGAGCGTCTGACATAAGCTCCGCCTCCAGTCATCAGCAGAGCTTTGAGCACAAGTCTCCAGGTGACAAAGGTGAACACAGCGGCTCCGTGGTTATGTCAACATTCATCTGAGCGCCAAAGAAATTCCCACGCTGATCCGAGCTGTGCCTTTGCAGAATCTGCAAAGGAAGGGACTCCTGATTCCAGCATACACACCGAGAAATTGCCATCTCAGGAGCCCGAGTCTCCATCATCTGCACGGCCGGCGACGGCCCGGGACACAACCCCGACCCCCGTTTGGAGCGGCCCTCCAGATTACACCCAGGACTTCAGCTCGGCCTCCCCGAGTCAGAGCAGACATGTGAGCATCGCACCAGCTCATCAGCTCTGTCCGTCTCCCTTGTCACCACCTTTGTGATCCCAAACGTCCTTGTTATATCTCACCAAAACACGCTTGGTCTCCCTCTCCCTACAGTCTCCTCTGGCTATGGGTAATTTGAGCAGCGCTGCCTCTAAAACGGGCGAAAGCAAGATGCCGCAGACACACCCCCAAGGCCACTTGCAGCCTGCAGACATACCGCTAACCACCGGTGAGTTCACACAGACACAGGGCTGAATTCCATCTCCCATCTCCCGGATGTTTGCCACCACCTTGAATCCACAGACACTCATACACAAATCATATAAGGTGTGAGGAAAGTGTGTGTATTTGCTGGCACTGGGATGTTGGGCACGTGATGTGTCAGGCTTCCACTGTGCAAGATCATCACCAACATCTGATGAATGAACACTTTTCCTCACCATCTCACTCCCGCCATAGTCAGTTATCGTGGGTGTGGGTGTGGATGTGTGTGGGTGTGAAATCTCATCCTGCACTTTTTTATTTAAACACAAGTTCCAGTTTCAGCAATTTTACATCCAGTGATGAATGTCCCCTCCACATAACATCTTATTTATCACATTTTTTCACTTTGCATCTTTCATATTTGCTTTGTTTATTTTCTAGAACAATGAAAATAAATGAATTATAGAAATAAGTGTCATATTATCAGTTTGATATCCAGTGAAATTAAAAGGGAAAGCACAACAGGGCTGCTCTTAATTTCTATTTACTGCTCTGGTCTCTGCATCTTATTAAGATTCTTATTGTCCAAATATGCCTTTAGACCCCATCTCAGATCAGAGTGACATAGAAGTACGAATCCGAGCTCTGAAGGAGGAGCTCAGGAAACGAAAGGTCATGGCCTACCAGCTAAAGAAAGAGCAGAAGAAGAGGCAAAAGGAGCGTCTGAAGGCCCAGGAGGCAAACCTGTTGAAGCAGTTAGAGGTAGGCTGCCAGTCTGTTGTCATTTTATGTATAAGTTCCCAGGCGGCGCCACTTTTCATACAGTTCAAATAGTCATTGAGGATGTTTTCTTTCTCTCATTACAGTCTTACAATCATTTAATCGAGAAAACTAAGGCTGAGCTGAACAAGGAGCCGGAGGCCCCAGTTGTGTCTGCGTCATCGGTGAAAGACGACACCTCAGCTGCCAAGCTGTCCAGCGTTGAGCAACCTGGTCCACATGGGTACTAAATTCATTGCAGGAAAAAAAAGACAAAATCTAACAGAGATCAAATGCCGAAGTTGGGTTTGAAAATTGTCTCTATTGTAGGTCAGGACACAACAAAGTCACCATTTCTCCTCAACCTGAGCGGATCCAGACTGATCCACCATCAGTCCACAATGGTATTTGACTGAAACAGATGATAAATAAAGTCACTGAGGTTTTTAAGTGTTCACGTGAGAGATATTTGACCACCTCTGATGTCTTCCTTCCATGTATCATCCCTTCCAGGCCACAGTAAATTGACGTCTCAGCTGGAAGGCTTGTCTGAGGAGGACACACCCACTGTGACCCTCACCCCTGTCCAGGGCAGCCTGGAGCGTCTGGGTAGTCAGCAGTCCGCCGAGGTTCCTCCCAGGCCTCCATCCAAAGAGGACCAGTCCACACTCACCAAACCCGACGAGACCATCGTGTCAGATATTTTGGAGGAGTTGGAGGAAGAAGCGAGCTACAAATCTGAGGAACGCTCTGAACGTATCCTCAAACTGGCACCAGAAGACAATCTTGTCATTGAGCAGAAGGTGACTGATCCTGATCACGATTCCGAGCCTGCCGCAGACCTCGAACGTAACCAACAGAAAGAGGCACAAACCTCAGCCGAGGTAGGAACAGATGTCAAGCCCCCTGAACAGGATGACGTGTCCCACACCACAGACTCTGCCACCGTGTCTTCAAAAAGAGAGAGGGTCCCTTCATCTCATACGGCGGACTACCAGGACGACTTTGAATCATCTGTGGACTCTTCGCCCAGAGGGGACGCTCAAAGCTCCAAACCTCAATTGTCAGCATCTCATGCTGAGACACGGAGCTCCAGGAAGAGTTCCTCCAGCAGCCAGGATGGGGAGATCGAAGAGGACATAGATGGAGACTTCAGTCAAAACTCTGGACAAAGTGTGGACGGTCACCAGTCTGGGTGTCTGTTAGACCTCAACAAAGAGACGAGAGTCCCCCAACATGAAGTAAAGGATGTTAGCAATGCCATCCAGTCACCACCCCACTCTCCTGCAAAGTCGACAACATCTCCACCTTTGGATGAGATGTCAAGCTTTAACGTCGGAGATCGGGTTCTGGTTGGCGGTGTTCAACCAGGTACCCTGAGGTTCAAAGGTACGACCAGGTTTGCTGACGGTTTCTGGGCCGGCGTGGAGCTGGACAAGGCTCAAGGTAGCAACAACGGGACCTACGACGGCGTGACCTACTTCAAGTGTCTGGAATGTCACGGAATCTTTGCTCCTCCAGACAAAATCGCACATCTTCCCATAAAGTTCGAACTAGATATAGACGTCACGGAGGACGAAGACTCATTCTTTGATGACTCCCCTGATAAAAGTGAGGAGAGACATCAAAGAGAGGAAGCCGACGGCGAGACACAGAGGACATTCAAGAGTAAATCAGAGCAATCATCTCACGCAGACGCCGGCTCCGGGGATAAAGTCGTCACAGATGACAATGATCAATCAGATCAACACCAGAAGAGCCAAACTCCTCTAAAGACGGCGTTCCATCTCGATCAGGTTACCAACGGCGATGGAACAGACATAATCTTAGACCTTGAAGACATTTCAAGCATACCCTTTATCTCCAAGGCAGACCTGGGTGGGAGTGGGAAGGAAGACATTATGTTTGAAAACCAAAAGGACAAACAACTCCAACATCAGCATTTCACTCCCAAAGACGTCTCGGCAGAAATCGGAGATGAGGAGCAACATCGGCAGGACGAAGACTTGGAGGACACGCTGGCAGACAAGCTTCTGGCGAGCTTTGTGGAGGACGCCATGAAACAGTTTGCTGAGATCAGAAGGGTCAAAGAGCAGAAGATATCAGCCGCCAACCAGCTCAATGCCCAGATCCAAGAGCAGAGTTCAGAAGACCACATCTTGGTGTCCTCAGTGGGACAAAAGGACGGACTGCCCTTCTTCCCCATCATGGAAAAGGACGAGCTTTCGTCTCCAGAGCTGTGCAACAGGCCGGTGAGAGATGCTGGAGATACTCCTTTTCTAAACATTCCAATAAGACTGTTAAATGTGTAACAATGTCGTGTGTGACTTAAATCTAAATGTTTACATGGATAAAAAGTATTACTTTCTTGAACAAACAACACTTTTTGTTGCTTTGCCATTGAGAGGTCCTCAATTTGTCAGTGTGTTCAGCCAAAGTCCAACCTTAAGCAAACAAACATCTTTTTGAATTTCGTGCTCTGCTGTCGTATGTTGAGCAGGAGCAAAGAAACCATTGATCAAAAGAATCTATTCTCGATTTTCCGTCTCAACTGTGCATCAGGCCTTTTGTGTTCGGTTGTTGTCGATGTCATGATTTTTTGCACGGTGCAATTACAGCGCAGCAACCGCTCTCTGCTCTCTCTCCACAGGAGAGTCCAGTGTTAGGAGCCAGTGGGCAAGAAGAGCTTGCCAAACGTCTGGCAGAGCTGGAACTCAGCCGCGAACTCCTGGGCGACGAAGGTGATGAGCAGGACTGGTTTGACGAAGACTTTGGCCTCAGCTCTCGCAGGGAGCAGCAGAGACTCAAACAGAAGCAGAGAGAGGAGGAGGAGGAGGCGGCGAGGTTGGCCGGTTTGAGGTCCGTCCCAGGGGCAGCCCTGGGAGGCCTGGTCCCATCTCCAGGCGGGGAGCACCAGGTGAAGACTCCGCCCAGGCCCGAGCTCCCTCTGCCCCTGCCGCCCAAACTGCCCGAGCAGCCCGCCATGGTGGTGCCTCACTTGGCCGAAGAGGTGGAGAAGATGGTCTATGCCGCCACTCAAGAGATATGGACCAGCTGCGGACTGGGGACGTCGAATGAACCGCTGGGCCTGTCTCAGGTCCCCAAGCCAAGTCCCTCACAAGAGTACCTAGGCGAGGAGCCCAACAGCCAGGACCTGGAGGCCCTTTCTATCCGCAGCTACAGGAAGGTACGCAGGCTCTGGAGTGTGGAGGGGTGGAGGAGCTTTGTCCCAGTTAGCCACATTCTGATGTTGTGTCAAATATCACCTTTTCTTTGTTTCCTGCTCCATTGTTGTTTGTCCTCATCCAGGCTGTGTATGACCTGACGTGGGAGATTTTCCAGGAAATCTATGCCGAAGATCCCAACATTCATCAGCCACTGTGGGTGAAGCCGCGACGTCGGGTCAAGTCCGCCTGCTTCCACCGAGTCAAACTGCCGGGAAACGTTACTGTAATCCAGGTGAGGGCGTACAAAGCAAAAAAAAAAAAAAAAAAAACGAGAGACACGGTGTGGAAACTTGGTCAAAAACAGGTTTATTTCACATTCTGCCCATGATGAAGAGGGTGTTGTGTACTTTTGATCAGGAATTCATCACTGCAGAAGTGCTGAAGTTGTACGGCCTATCAAAGGACCACAACCAGAAGCCCGACTGGCAGAAAATGCTGAAATTTGGCAGGAAGAAGCGCGACAGAGTAGATCACATCCTGGTAAGAATCGTCTGCTTTCTCAAAACCAGTCTGAGAGCAAGAGATGTGTTTGCATTTTAATCGTTGCCAATGTTTGACTTGTAATTTAGGAACCTACACTGTGTTTGTCCCCATTAGGTTCAGGAGCTTCACGAAGAGGAGGCCCTGTGGGTAAACTATGACGAAGACGAGCTGTTTGTCAAACAGCAGCTGGCAGACAGCGTGTTTGAAGCCTTGCTCAAGGACACTGCAAACGCGTTGGCTTTAATATTTGACGAGAGAGACAAGCGAGCCGTTCCGTCTTGAAGGCTCCTCACTTTTCTCTCGAACCGACAAACCTCTAGCTCACTCCTGGTCGCTACTCCACTCTAGAAACCTCCAGATGACCCACTGCTGCTCCGTCTTCCAGTAGTCGATGTGCCAACACCGATCCTCAGATGCCTTCTGTCCCTTCAGTGACCTCTAACCTGAGCAACTCCGACTCACAGGTTTTCCACAGACTGTTTGGCTGCAGCGTCAGTAAATGTCTAGAGTCTATGTGATAACCTATCTTACACAAAACACCTCTTATCAACCCAGCCGTCTCAATCCCTTATTGGACTAATTATTGCTGCTAAGTGAATCACATTGTAATTTTTCCTCTTGACGCAAGAGCAGGCTGTGTGTTTTGTACGGGGTAAAAAAAATGATGATTATTGATTGAAATCTAGCAATAGGAATTTGCAATACAGTTGCTACGGGGGGGATATCACTTGAGATTGGAATTCATATGAAATTGTAATATTTATTGTTTGATGACTGGAGAGAGAAAAAAATCGGAGTTGTAAGTTATTTGTCAATGTATAGTGAACAGATAATTTTAACATGTTGTAAAATGGAATTGTAAAAGCACAACCAGAAGTGTGAATGTGACTATGGCAATACATTTGTTATTGGGGGGTTAAGGAGGAAGCAGAGGGGTATATGTTCCCTAATATTTAATATGTTTTGTTGAAACCAGTGGGGTATTGGCTCCTGATACTTACATGCTAACGTGCTGCACAGCATCAGCTCCTCTGGCCACAACTGCTAAGTTGGCCTGTACAATCACTGTGTCACAATCTTGAGCTTTCTACCAATACTGTTACCCGCTCATATGCTTTATTTCCTCATGTTGACATTGGCCATTTTGATCCATTATGGGACAAAGACCTACCTGTAGCACATGTGGGTGACAGTCTGGCATCTGACGTTTTCCAACTTGTATACTATCCTGTCATGCTGGATTGGAGCCTTAACGCAACCTAACATGGCCTTTTATTTGACCCACGAGTTTCATATGTAGTATTTATTAGCTGGTAAAGGTACAGGGTGGTGAAGGTTTTATAATAGCACTGCTGCGGCCGCCAACACACACGGCAACTTCTCCGACTCGCAGCCCGTCGACGTGATCGCGGTCACAAAGTTTCTCTGTATTGATTTCAAGTGCCTCTTTAAGTCGAGTACTTTCACAACAAACCTGCTTAACTTCTCAACGTACTTTGGACCTATTTTTCCTCGCACAACTGTATCTTCCTTTTTGTTAAAACCTTATTTTCCAGTGCTTCAGCCTAGGGTCGTATCTCTGTGTGTACACATGTTGACACAGCCGTGACACTGATACTGTCAGGGAAAAAGCACACACACATGAGATGACTCGCAGAATGGTGTGTTTGTGCACGTAGTCAGCTCCCGTAATGAGCTCTTCTTCCTTCACCAATGAAAAAGACTGTGCCCAAACTTTTTATCCTGAGCAGCCCAGATTGTCATTGTTTGTTGTTTTTTTTTTAGCTTAAGTGACCTTTAAATTGTTGAAAGTCTCCATCTTTCACACAATTTGTTCTCGCCCCCATTGTTCTATAGGCTGTATGTCAAACCTGTAAATTCCCTGTGTATTGTAGAAGAAAAAATAAGAAAAATACACCAAAAAAGATGGACTGATACCAAACACACCATTTATACCTTTGTGTCTCCTAAGGCAACCTAATTGACAAGTACCTTACATTTTCCTCCAAGAATGTCTTGTGGGACTGATTGTATGTGGGACTCGTAGCTCCCATTTGGTATCTATGCAGTTTCTGGTTTAATACATAGTTTTGTATGTGTGGACCAAACAGCTGAAGATCTGTAGCTAGTGCATCACAGTAGTTAGAGCAAAATTTCCTGAAGCTGTTGGTAAAGTCAAGCCTCTTTAATCAAAAGTCGACTTAACTTGAATAATGGAGTAGCTTGATCCTCGTACTTTGGTAGAAAAATAGGCACTGCAGATTTTAATGACAAATTAACCATGTTGTTAGCTGTTTCTGGATATTTATATTGTACTGCGAGTGACGGCGTGTACAATTCTTTTTCTGGGTTGTAAATATTCTGCTCTGTGTCTCTGCCCTCTGACCCACTGTCACTGTATCCTTGGACTGATTGTAAATTAATTACTTTTGCTTTGCAAATGTACATAGTATATATTTGTTAACTAAATGAACCTTGAGATTGTAAATAAAAGTTTTTGTTGTACAAAGCAAGCATTCTGATTTTTTTTAGTTGCTTGTTCAAAGATAAATTAGTCGGTAAAGGTTATTCTGTGTACTTTTCAAAGTCTGCTGGAAAAGGCAGACTGCTAAATACTGTTTTCACACAGAGGATTCTCATCATGAGCTCTAAGAACAAAACATACAGACACCACACATTATTACATTATTATATACCAATGCACCAGATGGTGATGTGGCGACTGCAGATGACGATTCTCTGTCTCATACGTTTACTTACCAGTTTGTCATCCTGTATGCTTTGCTTGGACGCTCCGTGCCGAAAGTTTGTTTACTTCTTGCATCTTGCATCCTTTATCTGGTGGCTCGGAGCAAGAGGGGCGATAACGAGGTGCGAGGCTACGGAAAAAAGGAGAAGACGGCGATCAGATATAATTAGCAGTTATTTCCTGAGAGCGTGTCTACGTGTGTGTATGAGGTGTCACATGATGCTTGTCGGTAGTCTCCCCCTCCCTTCTTCGGGCGACAGCGTAGGAGAACCGGCGTTGTTACTTGGCACGACGGCGTGCCGGTGGGAGGGGGGCCGTGCAAGATCCGAGACCCAGGAGGAGGGAAGGAGGGAGGGAGGCGTCGTAGGGGGGTCTGAGAGTGTCCAGGGGAGGAGGGAGAAAGACAAAAAGGGGCCCCGGTGAAGTTTTTTCCCTGACACGGACGCTGAAAAAGTTGCAGTCGGCGGCAGCTCGAACACGGAAGATGGCGCGGCGCTGCGGCCGTGCCACGTCTCGGCTCGGGGGACC